>CM039664.1:21550066-21807566 GCA_022405105.1 Aristolochia contorta
CTTCAAGATTTTATCTTTGTCCTTAAGAATTGTGTTGGGCAGGACAATAAAGTTGTTGATGCTCTTAGCCGGATGTCCCTTGTTCTCCATTCCATGACCACTCATGTCACTGGGTTCGAGCGTATCCATGATGAATATCCCAGTTGTCCAGACTTTGGTATAATTTACAAGGACATAGATATTCCCTCTTGACTGCATGTGGGATTTCTACTTTGTGATGATTACCTATTTATAGGTACCCAACTGTGTTCCTCGTACATCACTCCAGTATTTCTTAGTATGGGAATTACATGCGGGAGGCCTTTGGTTGAGATAAGACCGTTGCCTTGCTTGAAGATCGTTTTTATTAGTAGATGGATGTTGCGCGAATTGTCTCTTAGTGTCATACCTGTCAGTTAAGAAAACCCAGGAAGCAGAATACTGGCTTATATACACCAGTCCCTCTTCCACACTCCCCCTGGTGTTAGTATGGATTTTGTCTTAGGGTTACCACAAACTTTAACAAAGTAAGATGTTAATTTTGTAGAGGTTGATCGATTCTCCAAAATGGCTTACTTCATTCCATATTCTAGGACTACAGATGCGTAACATATAGCCAAATCGTTCTTTAGGGAGATTGTGTGCTTACATGACTACCTTCCAATATAGTGTTTGACCATAATGTTAAATTTGTCAGTTATTTTTGGAAGACATTTAGGAAATTATTTAGAACCACATTGAAATTTTCTTTTCCTTTTCACCCGCAAATCGATGATCAAACCGAGGTGGTTAACTATAGTTTAGGGGATTTACTTCACTATTTGGTTGGGGACAAGCCTAGGGCTTAGGATGTAAAACGGAGCTGGTTAACCGTTGTTTACCCATTGCTGAATTTGGTTTTAATGACTATGTCATCGCACTCAAATAAGTTCTTGATCTCATTCCCTTACCCACTACCTATCGGCTTTCTAAATCTGCCCACACTTTTGATGAACACATTCATAACCTACATGCTGAGATTAGTCGACAAATTGCTTTGAATAATGAAAATTATTAAATTTCTACTGATGCACATCGTATGTTTAAGGAATTTCAGATTGGTGATTATGTTATGGATCGTATTAATCCTATGCATTTTCCTCCGAATACCATAAAGAAACTTCATGCCCATTTAATTTGTCCTTTTGCAATTACTAGCCGGATCGGATCCAAAGCATATGTCCTTGATTTGCCTTTTGATTTGTCTATCAGTCCTGTATTCAATGTGGCAGATTTATTTGCTTATCTAGGCAAATTTGAGCCTCCCGTATTGTCTTCTTCTATGGTTGCAGGTCCTTCGTTGGTTTTGGCTCCTCGTTTACCTCCACTGGTATTGCTCCACGCAATGTGATTGTGGATGTCCTGGATGACAAGTATATCACTTCTTTCACGGGGGGTGCTTGCCATTTTCTTGTGCGTTGGAAAGATCGTACTACCGACAATGATACTTGGATCCCTGAAGAGGAATTGAGCCAATTTGCCCCGAGGTTGTTCGAATCTTATTTGCAGTATAACTCAACGGAGTGGAGTTACTTTCCATTGGGAGAGGGGGAATGATGTAGAGAGGGAGTTGAGGACATACGTGAAGCGTAAACAAAAGAGTAGTTTAGATTAAATTAGGAGATTGTTTTTTATTAAAAGTAGGATTTATTATTTTACAGTTTCTTTAATTAAAGTTCAAATAGGATATTTATTCTCTTTGTTAGGGTTTTTATTAAGCCTATTAATAAGCTATGTTATATGTAACTAGACAGACCAGAATGATTAATTGAATTTTCTCTTGAGTTCTCTCTCTTTTCTCTCTTTCTTCACCCATTCTACATCAGCTTCCCTTCTATCTTGCCTTTCCTCATCTGTGAGTGACCTAGACTCCTCAATCGATAGTTTCATAATTCTTTTTTGAGCAATCTCTCTAGCTCTCTTTTGCTTGGCCCAATTTATGATCTACTCCATATTTTTTAGCTTTATGGGGACAACATTTCCTCTATAGTTCTCCATCAGGTTGGCTTTTGACAACCATTCTTTCATCTTGCTCAAAAATGAATTTTCGCTGAGCCACTATTCTCAATTTGGAAGGGTTTCTTTCCCCATTGACAAAGTTGTGTTTTGAGGAGAATGGGGCAATGATCTTGTACTGCTTTTCTAAATAATTTTTTAGTTGCATCCTTATAAAATTGGTTGCTCATGACAATTGCTCCACATGAAGATCTTTCTGCTAGTAGTTAGCTCTTCAAGTCCAAAAGCCGCAGTGAGGTCAATGAATTTTCTCATTGTGATGGTGATAGTCAGAGTTAGTGGTGATTTTTTTGGTCGGGATCTTGTAGCATTGAAGTCACTGGCACGAAACCAGTCCATCCCACCTGTGGAGCAAGTCGTCTATCTCCTTCAAAACCAATTTCGTCCACCATGCGAACAAGGTCTATAGATGCCGTCAAGGGACCAGACAACATAATGAACTTTTTCTTTCAAATTTGAGGTCTAAACAAAAAGCCTCTGCTTGAACGTCTTCCACGTCGATAAAGGTTGGATCCCATATGACAAGAATCCCTCCCGAAATCCCAATTGCATCCACAACCCTCCAAAAGGACCCCCAAATGGCGCCAGAGCATGAATTACTTCCTCTGACATTTTAGAAAACTTAATTTCTTGCATAATTGCAAGACTTATTTTGGCAATTGACAAAACTTATTTTGTGTTGGCTCTTTTAGGGGGTTGGCCAATATCCCTGATGTTCAAGGAGAGTAGTTTTATTCTGGAGAGTCTGATTCACACTCCCTTCCTGATAATATTTAGAATAATATTGTACGCACAGATGCCATGCTCAGCCTTGAGCACGGCCCCCTCTCATGGAATAAAATTTATTTTTTGTGCACAAATCCCGACGTGCAATATTTTATTCCACGTGAGAGGGCCGAGTTCAAGGCTGAGCACGACGTCCATGCGCATAGCATTACTCTTATACGGTGGCCGTGCACATTCATTGCGCATGAGCTCTCACATGGCATTATTTTAATGCCTAAAAAATAATGTGATGTGAGGGGCCTGCGCAATCATTGCGCACGGCCGCTGTGCGCATAGTATCATTCTTGTACTGCCCTTCCCCTCTTGGCTTGAGAGGGTTTCAATCTTGCTTCTCTGGGCTCTAGTAAGTCTTTTCCAGCCATTGTTAACCAAGCAATCTGATACAATTTCAAACTGAAATTTGTATTGATAAAGCACTCTTCGAGTCAGTGCCAAACTCCTACAAGAAGAAATTCATTCCGAAGCATAATAAAAATACAACTTTGTTTCCCCCTTTTATATTTTCCCCTCTCTATCATTTTCAAAACCCATAAAAGAAAAACCCTAACAGAATAGCTAACACGACGATTTCCCCCCCTTCTCAACGCCTTCCATCCAGCTTGAAATCATTGAGCCAACGTGGTTGCTTGCACTGTCTGGTTTCACGTGTTTCGCACGACTCGCCTCCCTGGTTTTTTTCACCTTTAATCTGTTCCAGGTTTAATTCATCTTCCAGGTGACCATCAATCTTGGCCCCACCTGCTTTGGTTTTGTCTTCCTGGTCCTTGGTGGTCTCAAAGTCTGCCCACCCCTTTAGTTCTTGTTGGACATGATCCTGGGTTTTGTTGTCGTTGAGGACCAGCCCAGCCCAGCTATCACTCCCCTCGCCATAAAAAATGACCTTGTCCTCAAGGTCAGGCAATTTGTAAAGCTGACTGAAAGCCTTAAACTCTTCCCAAGTTGCATCTTCCAATGGAATATGGGACCATTGCATCTTCCAATTTGTCAAAGGTACGTGAAGCTAAGATTGCCATGGGTTGCAGTAGAGGCCTGTTGGCTCTGCTCAATTCTGGTAATGGGTAACAAGTAGTAGGCTTCTCTCCCTTGAATGCCTTAAGCAAAGAGAGTGTAGGCTACAGGCCCAACAAGAGCAATGATCGGGAATGGACCAAAGTAACATCGACAAATCTTGGAATTGAGTCATTTGGCCACTGTACTTTGCCAATAAGGTTGCAACTTTACTAGCACCAAATCACCTGTCTTGAATTGGATGTCTCGTCATTTCTTGTTAGCCTGCTGCCGCTTCCTGTTTTGAGCTTGTTGTAAGTTCAACTTTAGGCTGTTTAGAATATCATCACGAGTGGACAGAATGTCATCCACAGCCGGTAGTGGCGAGGAACCTCTAGCATAAGCAGGAATGGAAGGTGGAAGTTGACCATATAGTGCTGGGAAGGGAGACATGCCAATGGCTGATTGATGACTGGTGTTATAGTGGTATTCTGCCCAACACAAGAATGAGTACCATTGCTGGGGTTTTCCGCTGTGAAAGCTCTCAAGTACTGTTCCAAGTAACGATTTAACACTTCCATCTGCCCATCAGTTTGTGGGTGATAGGCCGAGCTCATCTTCAATCGAGTTTCCATCATTTCGAACAATCCCTTCTAGAATTGACTAGTGAAAATGGATTCTCGATCTGAGACAATGGTTTGGGGTAACCCATGTAGCTTGATTACCATATCACAAAAAAGATCAGTTACTTTGGTGGTTGTGTAACTTGTTGGGAGCGCTCCAAAATGAGAGTATTTGGTAAGGTGATCTATGACCACTAGTATGGTTGAATAACCTTTGAATTTGACAGTCCCACAATGAAGTCTAGTGCCAAGTCTTCCCACACTCGTTCTGGTATCTCTAATGGTTGCAACAACCCATTCGGTGTTGTAGTGTAGTATTTTATGGTTTGGCAAGTCACACACTTCTCAACAAATTCCTTGACTTCCTTACGCATTCCTTCCCAATAAAAGTTTGCACTAAGTCGAATATATATTCTTTCAACCCCAGCATGACCACCAGTGGGTGATTCATGAAACTCCTTTAACACCATTGTCGTCAACTGAAATTCCTTGCTCAGATAAAACCTGTTCTGGTGGTATAAAATCCCATCCTGCCACGAGAACACCGTAGTTGATAGAGTCCCATCTTGTACCTGTTTTCGCAGCAACAACAAATGTTTGCATTCTTCTTTCTCCTTGCGCAAATCCCCTAAAAAATCATATTTACCTGCTGACATGGCAACTCCAACTTGCATTGAATGTAACTCATGACATCTAGATAAGGCATCTGCAGCTGAATTCTCAGTACCAGCCTTGTACTCGATTGAAAAGTGGTACCCCAGCAACTTCCTGAGGTAGTGTTGCTGTTCCGGAGTCTGAATTACTTGTGTTAAAAGTTCTTTTAAACTCTTATGGTCGGTGTGAATGATAAAATGCCTCCCCAAAAGGTATTGACGCCACTTAGCCACTGCCTCAACTACTGCTCTCAATTCACACAAATAAGTTGAAGCTCCCATCATTCGTGGCCAAAGTTTCTTGCTGAAAAAGGACAATGGGCAACCATCCTACATCAAAACTCCCCCAATTCCTACACTTGAAGCATCTGTTTCAACCACAAAGGTCTTGGAACCTTATTACTCCACAAGAAATTGTCTCTTTTGAGTAACTCTGTGAGAGGGGCAACGATCATGGCGTAATGAGCTACAAAACACCTATTATAACCTGTAAACCCCAAGAACCCTCGGAGTTGTTTCAAATTCTTCGGTTGTGGCCACCTTGTCATTGCTTCCACCTTGGCTGGATCTGCCCTCACTCCATCTCGTGTCACCAAGTGTCCCAAGTACTCTATGGTATTCTTAAAGAAATGGCATTTACTTCCCTTGACGAAAAATCTGTTATCTGAGAGGCACTTAAACACTTCGTGCAAATGTTTTACATGTTCTGCGTTGTTTTGCTGTAAACCAGAATATAGTCAAAGAACACAATGACAAACTTCCCGAGAAATGGTTTGAAGACTTGGTTCATTGCTGCCTGAAAAGTAGACGGCGCATTGGACAAACCAAATGGCATCACTATGAACTCGTAATGACCATTAGGTGTCCTAAAGGCAGTTTTGTGAATGTCTCTTTTGTCCATTCTGATTTGGTGGTACCCACCATGAAGATCTAGCTTAGAAAACACAGTAGCTCCTCCGAGTTCATCTAGCAACTCATCATTGTAGGAATCGGAAATCGATCTTTAACTGTGAGAGCATTGAGTGCTCGATAGTCCACACAACTTCAAAGCTAGTTCCCTGTAACACAAGTTCAACTCCCACACTCTTCTTGTCACAAACTAAGTATTGACCATTGCCCATGTACACCTTAAACCTCTTGGCTGTTTCACATTGGAGCCCAAGCTTCTCCACCAAAGCCTCTTGGATAAAGTTGTTGTTACTTCCAGTATTGATTAGAACTTCTAGAGTTTCTGAACTATGCTTTGCCATAATTTGAATTATGCTAGGATTTATAGAATTAGAGAAAGTATTTAAACGTACCTCCATTTCATCCTCCCCAGCAACTTCTTCTTGTTCCTGATCTTCCTTATCGGTCTGGTTAGCTTCGTCATTGTCACCTACCATTAGCAGGACCCTATTCTTGCATTTGTGGTTGGTGTGGTACTTTTCATCACAACTGAAGCATAACCCCTTATTTCGTTTCTCCTGTATCTCTGTCGGAGAGAGTCGCTTGATGGGCAATCTAGATTCCCCAAGCTGTATTCCACCCCCTCGTACTAATGGGGTGGAAGTTGAGCCACCTTTTACCCCCATCCTTGGTCCCAACAGAACCCCTGTTTGACCTCCTCTGTTAGAAATTCCATCAATGGTTCAATACCCATCCCATTTTTGTCTTCCGACTAAGTCTTTTTTCCTCTCTTCAAAGAGTTGTGCCTTAGTCATTGCATCAGCCAAATTCAGGGGTGGTGACATTAACAATTCCCGTCGAATTTCCTGTTTCAATCCCCAAATAAAGAAATTCAGAAACATAGATTCAGGAACACCTGTTATTCGCAGCATTAGTCCTTCAAACTCTGTCCGAAACTGAGAAACCTTCCCAGTTTGCACCAATTTGGAGATTCGTCCCAAAGGGTCTTCATAGATAGAAGCACCAAACCTCTTCTTTAGCTCAGCAAAAAATGTCCCTACTAGTAAGCGCTCCCTCCTTCTCCATCCACTAGTACCATGTGGATGGCTCGCCGTCGAGATGGAAGGCCACCACTGTTAATCTCATTGCTGGATCCACACGATGAAGAGTAAAAAATTTGTCAATCTTGTAAATCCAATCATTTACATTAGTTCCAGCTAAGCGGGGTACATCTACCCTCAAACTCTTCAATATGGAGTTGAATTCAGCTTGAGGTGAATCCCAATTGTTTCGATTACCGACGATCCGGCTACTCTCTGCCTCTGCTCCACGCTCCCCTGCTGCTTGGTTCATCGTAGACGATGGATTTGCTTGAACTTGGGTGAGCTGTATCAGACGTTGTTCCGTGTTGGCCATATACTGCTCCAGTAGAGAAGTAAATTTCGCTAATTGGCCATCCGTATGCTGCTTGAAGTTTGCCTCCATGGCTTTCATGACTTCTGCAATATCCTTGTTCCTTGTAGCTCTTAATGAAAGCACCAGTTGATACAATTTCGAACTGAAATTTGTATTGATAAAGCACTCTTCGATTCAGTGCCAAACTCCTACAAGAAGAAATTTGTTCTGAAGCATATAAAAAATATAACCTTGGTTCCCCCTTTTATATTTTCCCCTCTCTATCGTTTTCGAAACCCATAAAAGAGAAACCCTAACAGAATAGCTAACACGATGATTTTCCTGTCTGGTTTCACGCATTTTGTACAACTCGCCTCCTTGGTTTTTCTTTCCTTTAATCTGGTGCAAGTTTAATTCATCTTCCTGGTGACCATCAAGCTTGGCCCCAACTGCTTTGGTTTTGTCTTCCTGGTCCTTGGTGGTCTCAAAGTCAGCCCACCCCTTTCGTTGCTGTTGGACCTGTTCTTGGGTTTTGCTGTCGTTGAGGACCAGCCCAGCCCAGCTATCACAATCAAGCTATACATACATATATATATATATATATATATATATATATATATATATATATAAACCCTAAACACTAGTGTATATACACTAGTGTTTTAAAAACCGAACCGACCCGGACAGTTCGACCAGGTTCAACTGGAACCGGCACTTCTTGCAGTTCGGTTTGCTTTAAAACCAGTAAGAGATTGAAAACCGGATGACTCAGCTGGTTTTTTTTTGGTTCGACCGCTGAACCGTTGAACCGACGAAACTGGTTGAACCAGTAGTTACCGTTGGCCCAAACCGTTTAAAATAAAACCCGTGATCCTAATAGGGAAAGCTAAGTCGTGAAACAGAATACGGCTCTCTCTGGAGTCCTTGACTCCATTCAGCTGGGAATACCGAAAGAGGAAGTTTCCTTACAATGTAATGCGTATTCTTCGATTTCAACTTCTTGAAATAGGGAAGAAGTCAAGGTTTTATTCAGTATGGTACACACTACACACCTCTTAAATCAGAATATTTGCAAGGGCTTCCAAGAACGAAAGAGGTAAGTTTATTAGTTTTTTGTTTAATTTTTGGTTCGATTCTATTCTATAGTAAGTATTACCTCAGTTTTTAATTTGTTTTTCGAATTTCATGAGAAATTTATTACTTCTACTTTTTTTCAGTTTTTTTCCAAAACAATGTTTGGATTCTATAATATTGGCATCGTCTATTCTTCTTCTAAAACAGTAAAGGTAATATTCAATCCGTTTTCATTTGTTATAAAGATGAAATTGCAGAATGTTCTATTTATATTTTATCCATAACTCAGCCCCACGTGACCTTACTAGTGGATGTTGTCATGTCCTTTGGTAATGAAACTTGGTAGTTGGGAAGCTGTGGATGTCGTGTATCCCTCTTTAAAGTTAAGGGTTGATATAGCATGTGAACCTGCAAGGTGGAAGCTCCAGTTGAGCTATCTATTTTTATTGTTGTACTAATTAGTAGTTTCTATTATTTTTTATTCTTATGAAACTAATTGGATACTTGTTTCACTTTGAACAAGATACTACTACTAAGTTGACTGTCTTCTTCCTCAATAAGATGAAAAAAAATTAATTGCACCGCTCAAATAGCTAGCTATTTCATTTCATGGTTATGGAGAGTTGATTGTCATTAGTTTTACTAATATTTAAGTGAATTTCGTAAATATAAGCAGTGGATGTTCTTTTTTTTTTTTGCAAAAATTTGTGATTCAAATAGTATGAATCTAATTTATTTATCCTTGTGAAGGGATTCTTGTCATGGCTGATACTAATAGTCTTAGTTCAACTCCACTTGCTGCATCACAACTAACACGAACAAAGACAAACAAAGCTTGGAGTCAATGTATTCTACTTGATGCAAAAAAAAGGTAGTAATGCAAAAAGTTAAAATGTTTATACTGCTCAATAAGATCAAAAACATTAATTTGGGAAAATGTGCAACCAACTTTAGTGCTCCCAGAAGATGAAGGTACAATAATAAAAATTTTGCATAATTAAACATGTATAATTTATTTTCGGTCACATATATTAATTGATCTTTTTTATATTTGCAGCTATTGTGGATGAAAAATAGGATGATGAGATTGTTAATATAGGTGATAATGTGGAAAAGGATGTAGTTGGTGGCGAAAATACTTAGATGTGTGGATTCTCAAGAAAATATTTTAGAATAATTTTATATTTTGAAAGGATATTTTATTTCTAAGAGTTAATTACATTTAATTTTAAACATTATATTTTATTTTTATATGATTTTTACTTTTTTAATGGTTATTGTATGTTTAAAATTATTGTGTGAATATAAGTAATAGGAGTCTTGTTATTAATTTTTTCAATGACATACAACTCATTTGATCACCGGTTCAGCCCGATTGAACCGGTTCAACCTGAATCGGATGTTTTACTTATTGGTTCAATAACCGGTTCAACACTGATATACATATATAAATCCATTGTAAATTACCGCGTTTCACGTCAAAATCATCATTCTAAAAAATCACAAAGAATATAAAAATATTATAAACATTATATCAGCAATTTTCCGCTCAACTGCAGTGATTTCATCTCTTTGGGACGAATCGTCGCCTACTGTAAACTTTCTTTCCCACAATGGAGTCAACGAAGATATCTAGACTCCTGCTCTTCCAAATCCACCAGTTCCACTACTACTCTCGTGCACACAAGATGTGTCGTTCTTCGTCAGATCTGGCTGGTGATTCGTCTTGGAATTCATCTTATACGATACTGTGTCGACGTTTCGGACTTACGATCGGAGTTTGGGATGAAGAGTCTGGCGGTAACTTCCCTTCCGAAAAATTAGTTTTTCTCTGACCGCAGTAAGAATGTAGTTGTTCGTTTTTTTTTTCTTATCTTTTATGGTCTTGTTGTTCTAGCATGATCTGAACTCGGTGGAAGTGTTTTTTTTTTCTCTTTTTCATTTTTTCAATTGTGGGTCTGTATGATAGTTTTTCTTTAAGAAAATTTTATGTGGAAAGTTTATTCTTTCTCTTGTTCATTACTTTTGAAAGACGAACTTAGTTTTCTTGCGGTTGTCATTCTATGCCCTGTTTCTAAGATGTTTGGACTGAAATTAAAGATATGTCTCAATATGAGACAAAATCATTTTTCTGAAGGAATGTGTTTTAAAAATAAATTACTTTTTTGACATTTAGCTTCGTGCAAACATATTTGAGAAATTGAGTTCTTGCGTGAGTTTAATAAAAATTTTCAATTCATAAGCACTTTAAAAGGTCAAACAACAACAGAAAATTTTTTCTTCTGCAATTCATGTGGCTTTTTACTGCCCAACCGCCAGATCTATTCTTCTGGCGAGCCAAAAATGTTTCTGTATATCTTTTTATGTCTCAAAAGAGAGCTGACATGCCCTATTGTTAATTCATGACTTACCGGTGAGTAATTGGATTTGGTCAATCAGCTGCGCAGGACAGAGATGACGAGTTCTTATTAATGTCTGTTGAAGAAGCATATAATGCGATTGATGAGCGCGATGGAGCTCCCTTTGGTGCAGTTATTGTTTGAAAAAAGAAATAGTCGTGAGCTGTCATAAAATGGTTCGGAAGAATACAGATCTTACTGCTCATGCTGAAGTCACTGCGATAAGAGAGGTTAGGAAAAGCAGAACTGTTTACTTTGATGTTACTTAAATGTTTGAAATGTTAAGACACTATCGAGGCTTTAGCTTGAGTCCATCATTTGACTTCCTCGCTGATGAACTCTCCGGCTGATCTCTTCCATGATTCTTGTGTAAAGCACTAATGAATATGAATTTCAAGAATATTGCTTTTGGTGATTGTTCTGTTACTTGATGTTCGAAGTTGTTTCAAAAGTGGATTGTGGTTATTTTAGCCTTTCATGAATGTTCTTGTGATGGAGTAATCCTCATTCCAGGCTTCTGTTTGTTTATTTGTATGTCCCTACACCTCTTTTGTGATGTTACCAGTCTTTTGATAACATATTCTGTTCCTAAGTTTTGGAAATAAGGTATTATTCTTTAATTGCTAATCCCCATTAAGTTTTTTATCCATCGAGTCCATCGGCTTTTTAATTTTTGTTTGAATACTGGTTAAGATGTATATTGTACACAAGGTAAATAAAGATATTCAATTCGTATTTGATGTTCAAAGTTGTTTTAAAAAGTGGACTGTGGTTATGTTAGCCTTTCTTGAATGTTCTTGTGATGGAGTAATTCTCATTTCAGGCTTCTGTTTGTTTATTTGTATATCCCTACACCTCTTTTGTGATGTTACCAGTTTTTTTATTTTTTATTTTTGAAAGTTACCAGTCTTTTGATAACATTTTGTGTTCCTAAGTTTTGTAAAAAGGTATTATTCTTTAATTGCTAATCCCCATTAAGTTTTTTATCCATTGAGTCCATCGGCTTCTTCTTAATTTTGGGTTAAATACTGATTAAGTTGTATATTTTTTTTTTGAAAGTGATTAAGTTGTATATTGTACACAAGGTGAATAAAGATATTCAAATCGTTATTTTGCAGTTCTGTACCTTGATGTTCAAAGTTGTTTTAAAAAGTGGATTGTGGTTATGTAGCCTTTCTTGAATGTTCTTGTGGAGTAATCCTCATTCCAGGCTTCTGTTTGTTTATTTGTATATATCCCTACTCCTCTTTTGTGATGTTACCAGTCCTTTTTATTTTTTCGAAAGTTACCAGTCTTTTGATAACATATTCTGTTCCTAAGTTTTGGAAAAAGGTATTATTCTTTAATTGCTAATCCCCATTAAGTTTTTTATCCATCGAGTCCATCGGCTTTTTAATTTTTGTTTTATGTTGCCTATTTTCCAAAATTTTGCACTGCTAAAAAATTCATCCATTCAATTCTACTGAAACTGAAAGCTGAAAGAAAAAATGATGCGATTAGCGATCAGAAATTGATCCTTGTTTGGATAATAATGATCTCAGTTTGGCTAACATGAAGCTCTTTATGTTGAATCTTAGGCATGCAAGAAACTGAATAAGGTCGATCTCTTTGACTGCAAAATGTTTGCATCCTGCGAGCCTTGTCCCATGTGTTTTGCTGCTATATATTTTTCTGGATTAAGGTTTGCTTCCAAGTCCTTTGACCGTTTCTCCTTCTCAAATCTAATTTTATATAGTCCATCAGGTCAGGCAGCTGCTCATTCTTTTCTTTTCCTTGTTCAACGTTTCAGCGAGTAGTTTACGGAGCCAAAGCAGAGACTGCTGTTGCAATCTTCGGTTTTGATGATTTTATTGCCGAAGCACTGAAGAGGGCTTCGCACTACCGTAAGGTCACCTGGAAATAAACAGAGCCGAAGGTACTACAGAGAGATTGCTGAACAAGTATTTGAGAAGACGAAGGACAAGTTCCGAAGGGAAAATTCATCGAAATTGGCTGAGTAGATCCCAGCCTGCAGGTGCGGTTGGACAAGTTATCATATATAAATGCACCTTCCCCTGTGCTGTTTTGTAAAACAAACAGAGAAACAAAGACTAAGACGAGAAAAACAGAGAAACAAAGACTACAGACGAGAAAACTAAGTCGGAAAAGTCTAATAGAATAAATCTTCCGTTGTCGATTGCATTATTCCCACGAGATTTGGCAATTTGGCTCGGGCGTCGAAGTTCCAAGGTATGAGGGTCCTGTTCATTATGAATGCACTGCACTTCTGCCTCCTCCTGGGCCTCCTCTTCAAAATTGCGGCGAGAGAGAATTTAGGGAACGGCATCTTCCTCATCGTCTCCTCTAAAATGTCGTAAGATAGCAGCACCCTGTTTCTCTCCATCAGAATGTACACCGTCTGAAGGTCCTCAACAAAATAACAGGCGTCGATTATGCTATCGGCGAAGATCAAACCCAATGCACGAACCTTTGGTTTCAATGTCTCGTAGGGGACACACCATGTTTTACGCCAAAGATAATGAAGAGATATACCATCTTCCTCGAGGACCCAGATGCAGAATCCTTCTGCTCGACGGATTCGGGCGTATTTTAGCCGCCCCTCCGACACCCACAGCTGTGCACGGCGGCCGGCGACGTTAACTTCCGCCCCCGTGTCGTCTACCGGCAGAGCTATCCGCCTGAAGAGGAGAGTCTTCAAACAGAGCATATTCACCGACGAGGATTCGAGCCAATACAGAGTGCCATTCGAGTAAAGGGCAGGAGCATCGATCCGGGTGAATACCGATTTCCATGTCTCCGAGTGATCGTAGCTTTCGGAGAACCGGGCTTCTTTAATTTCGACCCATTCTCCGACGCTGGAGTCGAATGTTGCGACATGTAACTGATGATGACGAGACGAGATTCCTGCGCCTTCTTCTTCTTCTCCTTCGGCGGCGGCGCCGTGATAAGAATAATAATACAGAGCAATCAATCTCCAACTGGTTTCGACGGAATATTCCGCCGCCGGCGCAACACCGTATCCAATATACTCGTGACGACTAGGCATTGCAGGAAACGACGGAATAAACATCGTCTGCTTCGTAACAGGATTCGCAACGTAGTACACGACGCGACTCATCAATCCGATCTTCAAATTGTTCGCGCGGAAGAAAAGCAACCCGTTGCAGGTACTCAGGGAGTCTGGTTCGACTTCGAGCTTTTCGCCGGAGGGGAAGAAGAATCGACCCGCTTCCAGGGCTGTAAATTCCCCTTTCTCATCGAAGCGAAAGAAAATCGCCAAGCTTTCTTCGGATTTCATGGAGGCCTTCTCGCCTAAGATGAAACCCGAGTTTTTCAAAAGGGCGGTGTATTGCGAAATCAGGTCGGACCATCGCTTCGACACCGACCTGCACTTGCATCTCAATCTCTTGGGTAGCCGACGAAAAATCTCCGTCAAAACCTCGTCCGGGAGATCATCCATCGATGGCCCTCCCTCTTCCTCCTTCTCCATGGTACTCGAACCTGTTCTTCTCTGGCTTGAGATCTTTGGAACAGGCCCCTTTCAAACAAGCCCTACCGTGATCCACAGTAAGTCCAAAACTCTATTTTCTCCATCAGAGATCAAAATCCCAATATGATAATATGAAGTCCAAACCTTCAGATCGGCGGCAAGACCGAATTAATTCTCTATTTCTTCTCCCATCAATCAAGGTTCATCGGCGTCTTCGCTTCCCAGAAGTAAGCCCCGTCCACAGTACTCTTGAATTATGAAAGGAGGCAGCCCTACCGAGCAGAAATCAAATTCTTTTGAAAATTATTACTTCCTGAAATAGGGGGAGAATGTAGTATTTTCGTTTACCGTTTCCCATTACCTTTTTTATTACGCCCGATTATTTTCGTCCGATTATTTTCGCCCGGTAATTTTCACCTGATTATATTTGCCCGATTATTTTTGCCCGATTATTTTCGCCCGATTATTTTCGCCCGATTATTTTCGCCCGATTATTTTTGCCCGATTATTTTCGCCCGATTATTTTCGCCCGATTATTTTCGCCCGATTATTTTCGCCCGATTATTTTCGCCCGATTATTTTCGCCCGATTATTTTCGCCCGATTATTTTCGCCCGATTATTTTCGCCCGATTACCTTCGCCCGATTATTTTCGCCCGATTATTTTCGCCCGATTATTTTCGCCCGATTATTTTCGCCCGATTATTTTCGCCCGATTACCTTCGCCCGATTATTTTCGCCCGATTACCTTCGCCCGATTATTTTCGCCCGATTACCTTTTTCAACAAAAACGGAGAGTTAGGACCCGCCATCGCTGGAGAAATATCTCAGATGTTTGACTGCGGCGCGGAACCCTGCTGTGTTAAGCGTCTATCGTCGATGCCGCCGAAGTCCATAGCGGATGCACTGTGGGATTGACCGTGGTAAACTTGTACGCCTCGACAACGACACTCCACCCCTCTCAATCCCAGGGCAACTAATCTGACGAAAATCAGCAAACATGCCCAACCATCTGCAGAAATTTTTCGTTTATCAGAAAATAAAACACCAATAAGTCATGTTCTTAACAAGGACGAGAACCAAAAAAAATGAAAAAGAGAGGAATCCTAGATTAATGAAAGCCCTGTCCCATATTTTGGAGAAAAGGAGGAAAAAAGAGCTCATTTACGGTGCGTTACCTCAGCACTCTGTAAACCCATGGAAGGGAGAGAAGGAACGTAAACCCTCAGTGCGTGTAAACCTTCTGTGCGCTGTAAATCCTCCGTGTGTTGTAAAGCCTCGGTACGCTATAAACCCTAGGTGCACAGTAAACCCTCGTTGTGCCTATGTTTCAATACAGTACTAGTAGAGCAAAGGGGCAAGAGTGGCTTATATTATTAGAGTAATGCTAGGCGCACGGCTCCCGTGCAAGTTTTTTGCACGGGATCTACGTGGATGGCTTAGGTAGCCATCCACATCATGCGCACGTGGCCGAGGCCTCCTGTCCCCGCCGCCTCCCGTCCGGTGCTGGTCGGCAAACGTGGAAGGGAACGGTTTCGATCCTCCCTCTCCTTCCTCCGGCCTCCCGCAGTGGCCGCGGCATCCCGCTGTGGCCGTGGCATCCCGCTGTGGCCGCGGCATCCCGCTGTGGCCGTGGCATCCCGCTGTGGCCGCGGCATCCCGCTGTGGCCGCGGCCTCCCGTCCCGCTGTGGCTGCGGCCTCCAGTCCCGTGGCCTCCTGCGGCCTACCGTTCCGCGGCCTCCCGCTGCAGCCTCCCGTCCCGCGGCCTCCTGCGGCCTCCCGTCCCGCGGCCTCCCGTCCCGCGGCCTCCCGCTGCGGCCTCCCGCTGCGGCCGTGCGCTGTGGCCACGGCTTCCCGCTGCAGCCTTGGCCTCCCGCAGTGGGCGCGGGCTCCCGCAGTAGCCGCGGGCTCCCGCTGCCCCATCCCGCTGCGGCCGTGCGCTGTGGCCGCGGCTTCCCGCTGCAGCCTTGGCCTCCCGAAGTAGCCGCGGCCTCCCGCAGTGGCCACGGCCTCTCGCTATGGCCGCGGCCACAAGGAGGGTCGAACGCGGGAGGCCGCGGGAGGCCGTAGGAGGCGGCAGCCGTGGGAGGCCGTAAGAGGCCGCGGGAGGCCGTGGGAGGCCGCGGGAGGCCAGCCACGTGCGCATTACGTGGATGACTTAGGTGGCCATCCACGTAGATCCCATGCATAAATACTTGCACGGGAGCTGTGCGCCTAGCATTACTCATATTATTATATAGTTGGAGGGCTCTTGCCCAGGCGTCTACCTTTATTTCCTAAATGGGAAGCAAATCAATCTACAATGACCCACAATTAATGATCCAATGACCCACTATTAATAATTTGATGTATTTAGCCTATTTCTTAGTTAGAAACATTAATAATTGGAAACACGAGCTCGTCTAGGGGAAGCTTTCAGATTTTCATCAAATTTTGGGGTAACAAAATGATGATAACTTTTTAAAAAATTGGATAAAAAATCTTAAAATTTGAAATTTTTGGGGTATTATAGAGGTATTATACAAGTATTACTTTATCTAATATGTGATTCTTGATCATGGACTTATAGGGATGAATAATATGTATTTTAATAAATGAATCAATGATAAGGAATTGACATATAATATTTGTAAGAGCGGTGATATAAGTACCACGACTTTTTACTTCAAAGAATTTATATCCTGACGTAGCATCTATGATGCAATCCATGTAAGAGAAAAACTCAGAGATAAAATCTGCAAAATTTTTATTTTTTTAATAAAATATTATCTTCCTATTCTATGAGTAAATCCTAAACCGTAGATTTTCTCTTACCTAGACTGCCAACTATGCAGCCATGTCACGATGTAAAACCTCGAAGTAAAATCAGGAAGTACTGATATCATTTTTCTATTTGTAATTTTATTTTGGTTAATATACAACTGTGGAAGATCGCTTATTAAATCTTTATGTGATTTAATTAGGGACATAGACATGTATTAGCTATTGCTTGATGAGGTAATTGTATAAACAATAATAATGTTATTGTATTTCATTCAAGTATAATAATGTAATAACCAATGTCAATAAATTTAAGACCTTGATTTAATAAATATTCACATATTCAATATGTTACAGAGTTGTATTAATTATTGCTTGATAAGAAACTTAACACACATTTCAAATATGTTATTTGGCAATTGTTATGTATAAAACTCTAAGCCAACGAGTTATTATACTCAATAACTCATATAAATTATAGCTCAAAGTAATTAAGAATCATATTATAAATATAAACTAAGAATACAATTAAAATTGGTAGGGGAATAATTTTTTAAACTTTTATATAATCATTATTAAAACCTTTTTTACTAAATTTTCCTATTTAATTTTTTGAAAATATAAGTAAAGTATTATTTTATGCAATAATATACATTTGATATCTCATGGAACGTAGACTTGTCATAAAAAGGAATTGGCAAATTAAGAAAATATGTGAAGTTAAAAATAAAAAAGATTGATAAATTTACCATATTTCCCTTATTTAACTAGTAGAACGGTTGAACGGATTCAAAAGAGCTATTTCCATTTCTATTTTATTTATTAAACGACAAAATAGAAATCGGTAAAATGGTAAACGAATAATGTTATTTTATTTTCATAAACGGTAAAATGGTAATCAGTCAGGTAGAGCGGATAATCGGATTCCGTTTACACCCCTACTCATCTGGTTCTTTCTATTATAAACATTTTCTTATAGCACAAGCTTACCTTAGGATAGATTCTCATATGCTTCTGACAAAACATTAAAATCTTTTTTCAGAGGGAAAATTCAAGGGAAATTTATGGGAGAAAAATAAAAAAGGGCACGGCTCCGGAGAATAGGAAATAAATCAAAATCCCTTCAACCTGGACCCCGACCCCGACAGATGTGTAAGCACTCGGTTGCCAGAGACCTAGCGGGATGCAAAGGGAGACTCCGATGGACGGAGAAGCGCTCAAGAAGCCGGAGACCCAGTGCGACATGACACCGGAGACCCAACTCGACACAACGCTGAAGACCCAACTCCTCCAAAATCCAAAACGAAGATCGGATTCCCGCGCGAAACTCTTCCATTCTTCACTCCTCCGGAGAAGGCAACAAGGAGCTCCATTTGTGTCTTAATTCTGCAATTTGTTCTGTTAAGCAGGTGTGTTTTGAAATCCTTTTGTGCCTTAATTCTGCAATTTACACTTTCCTGGATCTTCCACATAATCTCACCAGAAAAATTATAGGTTCGCTGCTTCAAAAGTTACTTTCTAGCATTATTCATTGTGGATTAGTGTGGGAAATGCTTTTGTTAACGGCATATGATATGGCCGTATGTATTGGTTTTATGCTTTGGTTGTGCTTGTTTAACTTCCGTATTGAGGTAGCTTCTTAGTGTTGTTCTTCCTCTTTTTGGGTTCTGTAGTTTCTCTCTATTTTTCCTGCATTTTGTGTCCAAAGCAGAGAAAGAAAAGCTCTTTTATTGAGCCAAGTAATTGTCGTCCATGTGTAATTCTTCTCAATGTGGCTCTTTGCCAGATATTGGACTAAATCTTAAGGAAGAAGAATAGAGAACTATTACATTTCTTTTTGTGGGAATGAGGAAATACATATGTTGGAGCCCTCTGTTTTAAATGGGCAAAACCTCTACTCAAAGGAATGCAACTCAATGCAAATTAAACTCTCTTAAATTAAATAAATTTTTTTTTGAAAGTTGTGTTATATTTCATTCATTGTCAGAAAACTTACAAATTATACCCCCAAAGTAGGGATCACACACAAATAATAAATAGAAAGGCTTAAGGCGCCCAAACAACAAGGTGCGATTCATGCACCCCTTGTTTGGCAAGAGCATCGGCCTTACAATTAGCACTTCTTAAAATATGCTTCCAACTAACAACATGGTGGGAAAGGTCAGTGATCTCATGATAAGGTGATCGATGTTTCCAAGGGGGAAGGGACTCCCCCTTACACCATGAGATAATTACTTTTGAATCTCCCTCCACGTGTAAGGGACCACGGACTTCCATGCTTGCAAAGCATTTGAGCCCCTGAAGTAAATTGAGAATCTCAGCGGATGTTGAGTCATTGAAGCCAATTGGACCAGCATATGTGAGAACAATGTTTCCACAAGAGTTTCTAATTAATCCCCCTACTCCAGCATGCCTAGGGTTACCATAGGAGGAGCCATCAAAATTTAATTTGTATTCCTATGCCGGGGGTAGAGTCTACACTTGTAGATTTGTTTTGGGGGCAGCTGCCTCTGTAGCATGTTCATACCAAGAGCGCCAGATTTCCCTAGCATTAATACCTCTGAAATTTTTTTGAGTTTTGAGCCAACCAATGATGTGATGAAGGATACTATGGCTAACATCCTTCCAAGTCCTTTTTTTCTTGTGAAATACTCTATTATTCCCCTCTTTCCATATCATCCAAGGAATAAATCCCATACAACAGTCAAACATCATTCGTCCCTTTGCACCAAGACCAGCAAATTTTCCCAAGTGTGCTATTCCAGTTAAATCCCAAGGTATGACTAAGGTGAGGCCAAACATTCCGAGAAAATAAACTCATATTTGCCAGCTGTACTTACAATGTATAAGCAAGTGGTTAATGGATTCTGATTCACATTTGCATAAGGGACATACGATAGATGGAATTTGCATGCCTCTTCTCATCAATAAGTCACATGTAGGCAATCTTTCTCTAATGCAGCACCAAGTAAAAAAATTCTATTTCTTTGGGCAAGAAAAGGACCATGCTATAGCTGAAGGGTGATTGATTTCCTCTCCCTTTGATAGACAGGAGTAACCTACGCTAATAGTGTAAGAACCTTTGGGATTGGGTCTCCATATTAATTCATCATTCTGATTCCTTTTCAAATAAAATTTATTTAGGTCTTCTAGTAGTATAGAGATCTCCAAATCTTCTTGATCATTTAAGTTTCTTCGCAGGAGAGGAACCCAGTTTATATCCTTAAGTTGTCCATTTGGGATCATATAAGCAATATAGCAATCTTGATTTCTAGCAAGGAGGAAGAGCCTCGGTAATCTATCAACAAGTGGAGTGTCACCAAGCCACACATGGGTCCAAAACTGAACTTTGTCGCCGTTCCCTGGGTAAAAGGATATCCATTTCCGAAAGAAAGGGATAAATTTAATGATTCTCCTCCATATCGGTGAAAGCCTCCTGCTTGGAATATCATCAATCCACCAAGGTCTTGTCCCTTTGCCCATGCTACTAGTAACCAAATCCTTCAATATCAGTCCATCAGAAGTGTTTAATTTCCATATCCATTTGGTTAAAAGAGCCGTATTAATGAGCTCTATCTTTCGGATTCCCAAGCCACCATTATTCTTTATTTGGCAAACATCATCCCATTTAATCAAATGGAGTTTTGATTTTTCAGCAGTTCCAGACCAGAGAAAGTTTCACATTATTTTCTCCAACCCTTTAACAATAGAGGTAAGGCAGTGGAGTAAAGATAAATAGAAAGTGGGAATCCCAAGGAGACATGATTTTATCAAAATAACTTTGTCTACTTTTGTCAGAAACCTTCCTTGCCATGTGTTTAATTTATTTTGAAGCTTTTCAATGATGGGGTCCCAAAATTGCTTGGAATCACTGGCCGTGAAGAGTGGAAGGCCTAGGTATGTTGTTGGAAGAGATCCAACTCCACACCCGAGCATAGTTGCCATCTCCTCTAGTGTATTGCCATCGATGTTGAACCCCATAATTGTAGATTTAGACCAATTGATCTTCAACCCAGAAGTCATCTTATATAACGCTATGATCCCCTTAATTTTCCTGAGTTGTTCCATCATCCCTTTACAGAAGATGATTGTGTCATTAGCAAATTGCACAAGAGGTATCTGTAGGTGCTCAATAGTAGACTCTATCCATCCTTCTGCCACAGCTAGATGTAATAAGTATCTGAGCCCCTCTCCAGCTATATTAAACAATAAAGGGGAGAGAGGGTCTCCCAATCTAAGACCTCTGCTTGGAGTAATGTAACCATGTGACTCTCCATTTATCAAAATGGAGTATCTTGCAAATGAAATATATGTCATAATTCATTTCCTCCATCGACGGCCAAAATCCAGTTGTTGCATCATATATCTGAGAAATTCCTAAGACACCCTATCAAAAGCCTTTTCAAAATCAAGTTTTCGAACAACGCTTGGCTGTCTTGATTGATGACACGCATGGAGAACCTCATGCGTGCACATTGCTGCATCTAGGATGTTCCTTCCCTTTATGAAAGCTTGTTGTTCTGGGCTTATAATATGATTCATCACCCTTTGCAATTGCGTGGCCAGTACCCTTGCAATTATCTTGTAGATGCTACTTTCCAAGCTAATTGATCTGAAATCAGATATTTTTTCTACACAATGTTTTTTTTGGAATCAAAGCAATAAGAGTTGCACCAATTGCCTTGTTAGTGAGGCCATATTGATGGAAATGCTGCAATAGTTGGATAACATCGTCTCTTAAGGTTTCCTAACAAGACTTTAAAAAATTCCCCATTGTACCCATCCAGTCCTGGAGCCTTATTTGTTGGCATATGCTGTCCTGCTGAATCTATTTCTTCTTTTGTAAAAAGTGCTTCCAATTCTTCCACACATTCAAGAGTCAGCCCTTGGTTGTCTAAAAGGGCAGTCCTCAGTAAAGAGTTTTTGGAAATGGTCAATAATACCGTTTATGATCAAAGACTTATCTTATGTAATCTCTCCATTCACCATTAATGAGCTGATTCAGTTCACCCGTTTTCTATTAGAAGCCATTGCATGAAAATATTTAGTGTTCCCATCACCTTGTTCCAACCATTTCTGTCAAGCATGTTGCCTCCAAAGAGTGGTCTCCATTCGGATGATATTGTTATATTTTGTAGCAGCTGAGATTCTTGTGGCAATTTCAGATTCAACCAAAAGTCCCACTTCTTCTTGTTGGTCAATATTAGTAATCTGAGCAAGTAGATCTGACTTTCTTCTATTTTGTGCTGCTTTTGAGCCTTTGCCCAATCAGAAATCTTCCCTTTTAGTGTTTTTAATTTCCTGAATAGTTCCCCCCCAATAGGCCCATCGTCCTCCTTATATTTCCACCACTCATCAATTCTGTTCACAAAGTCCTCATGTTTCAGCCATTGGTTATCAAACCTGAAAGGAATACTAAAAGGGAAGATCAATAATCTTCATAGCAATGTGATACTTCCCCAAATGTACATTCTGAACAGCAATAAAAGAAGGATCCCACACACAAAAAATTCCCCCAGCAGTCCTGTTAGCATTTTTAGCTTGCCAACCTGGTCTGTTGAAATGCACTAGATCCCTTACAATATTTTCAGTCATCTTCTCTAATTTTGTTTTTTGAAAAAGAACTAATTGTCCTAGATTTCTTCTAATTAAGTCCCTTACTACAGCTTTCTTCTTGGGACTATTTACTCCTAGTATGTTCCATGTTAGAATAATCATTTTTTAACTGATGAGGACTGATCTACTCCCTTTCCTTTGTCGCTACTTTAATTCCATTTCTTCTCTCTGTCAGCTTTAACAAGCTGATCTAACTTTGCAATCATCGGTTTCATGCCTTGGTAATCCTCTTTAGACATCTTCTTGACTTCTTTTTAAAATTTTTCAACCCATGCATACCTATCAGATTTCTTTGCCTTCTCTGAATAGTCATTCCCATGACTGTTATTCCATTTTTCACTCCATTCCTCCTCTATTGGAACATCAACTACATTGATGGGTTGTGTGACTGGGGTGTTTTGGCCATTTGGGGCTTGTAAAAGATTAGTGGGGAAGGAGAAAATGGGTGGATTAGGATCTTTACTGGAGCTGGGAATTGCACTTACTTGTTTGCATACTAAAGGGGGACTAATAAGGGCTTGCTGGAGATTTCCATCAATGGAGTTTGAAGGTACATACCCCTTAGTGTGTAGGGGAGGTCTGATGACCCTCGATTCCGCCTGACTCGGGAATATTTAGGCTACTTCAGCTGTGTTCTCATTATTCTGGCATTGAGTTTGAGGAGATTGTTGTTCCACTGCAACATTGAAGCCTCCCCACGGACTGAGGGAAGCCTCCATATCTGAGTTTTGGTGATCTGGACTGACTCGGTTAGGTTTGCCCGAGTTGATTTGGTTAAACTCTCCCGAGTTGACTCGGTTGGGGTCGCCTGAGTTGACTCGGTTAGAGCCGCCCGAGTTCGCTCGGTTGGGTTCTCCCGAGTTGCTTTGGTTGGGCTTGCCTTGAACAAGCTCACTGATTACCGCATTAATATTTCGCCTCACTGAGTCCGTTTCTTTCTGCTCTACAACTGAGTTTAGCCAAGGTGACTCATCGTCTTCAAGCTCTGGTCACTTGCAGACACGGAAAGGTGGGATGAAAGTTTCTTTTTTCAAATAGATAGCAAAACATTTATCCCCCACTGACATTTTCATCCAGAAATCTTCCACAAGCCACTTCATGGCTTAATTTGCACCCTTCCAAATTTCATATATTTGCCCACTTGTGGTGTTTTCATCAAAAGCAACAATCTCGCCCATTTTTCCAGCAAGGATTGAATCCATCTGCTCCCCACAGCTTTATTGGGATACCCCAGATCTGAGTCCAGATAAGGGCGGGTCCTGTTTCAATCACCTCCTCCCATTGTTTCATCTCCCAACTAGGGATTTCATCTTTATAGCTCCATGTAAGGATTTTACTTCTGTCCTCTTCAACTTGGGTTCGAATCAACCAACCGTTCTGTCCCAGATATGATGTAGTAGGCTTGTGTTCTAAAGACCATCTTTCCTGTATCCAGTTCTCCAAGTTACTAACATTCTCAGATTGCCAATCAATTTTCGCAATAATTCTAGTCTCCAACTCCTTCCTGGATGCCCATTTTTCAGATACACGTCATTCAAGAGCAGCCTTGTGTTTCTCCTTTTCGTGTCTGGAACCCATGACTTCCCTCCAACTTTGATCATTGTTACGAGTGGTTGATGAAGGAAGAGGCAGAGGGGTGTGCTGCGGCTCTTCAGTACAGTTCTGCTTTTGTGGTAGGAGAATCTCAAGTGCTTTAGAGAGTGTCTTCCAAGGAGAAGCCCTATTTGCTCCATACTCTGGCAGGTATAATCGAGCCAGAATCTTTCTTCCCTTGAAGTGCGTGATTTTGCATTCCCATGTAGTGCGCTTCATTACTGATACCTTATAGAGGGAATCTTCCCACCAAAGTTCCCAAGAAGTAAACGTATTAGCAGCCATGACACTTTTGAGCAGGTTCAGGAAAGGTTTCACCAGTCGCAAGGGGACTCGTACAAAAGACCTCTTTTCCCCTGTCTCCACTTTCGTACAATAAAGATTTCCGCTCTAGATCTTCCTCGACATAGAATATCGACTCTCCAAACCTACATTCTCTGAGCATTCTGTGCAATCTTTCGTTGTTTCTCTGATGTCACCTACGCGATGCCACAGTGCGCCATTCACTGTCCGAGCTAGGGCTGCGGCTACAGTGGGGGGTTCGGTCTCATCGTCGCACTTCATCTTCCCTTCCGATTAGCCGAAAATCTGATCTAGGTCTCCTCTCTCGCGCCTCTTCTCTCGTCATCGCTCTCGACCCTCCCATCTTCTCGAAGTAACTCGGGCTTAGACCATTAAATTAAACAAACTTTAAATTCTTCATGTGTCTAACTCCGATTAAATTCTGCCATAAATCTAGAATTATGGTCTAAATCAACCAATTCACTCAACTAGTCTAATTTTAAAGACAATTATTTTAAATTAATAAGAAAATTTTTATTATATGAAAATAAATCGATAATGCACACTTTGGTCTAACCATTAGTTAAACCCAATTAATTGACCCTGGTTTGACCAAACCAATTAGTTTTCTGGTTAGGGTGCTTGTTTTTTTAATTGATTCTTAGTCTATTTTGAAGTTCTAAAATATGCTGAGTGTTTTATTTATTTTTTTCCCTTATAGACAGATCCACTTTGAGTTAGTTGATACATTCAATTGTTTGTGATGGATTTCTGTCTAATTTGATTATTTTTAGATTAGTAGCAAAGCTCCATATCTGTATGCAACATTATCTGAAATACAAATTCAAATGACTACACACTCTAACATACCTTTTTTATAGGGAACTTGTACCTTAAGTAAAAAAGAAAAAAGAAAAAACTGGATCAGTACTAAGAGTGAAGGGTATATCTTGAAACAATGGAAGAGAGTATTTCTTGTTGAAGGGTGCATTTTTAGCTGTCTTATTTTTGTCATGTTAATGTTTGATTTTCTGACTTTAGAGTGGAATATTTTGTTTGCTAAGATATTTCCTGGTAGTTGAAGCAATCTAGTTGTTGTAGTTCATCTGAATCTACAATTTCTTCCCTTGTGTATAACATGAATCAGGTTCCACTCAACTATTCTGCCTCGGCTTCCTTCATTTCAGTTGTTGAGCCACCTGAGGATTCTAGAAAGGAACAGAATAAAGTGAGAATGATGGTGGATGATGATGGAAGTCTCTCAGGTATCGGTGTGCAGGGAGATAACCAACACATAGAGCAGATGAGAAAAGAGCTTCAGCTTAGTGAGAAAGCAATGATGTATGTCAAAAGGAATTTTTGAGAAAGGGATGATGTGCGCCCATAGTTTTAGTCGTGCAGTTTTTTTATTTTTAATTCTTTTTCTTTTTTGCTTTAGGCAGCTACAATATCATGTGACAAAAAGGAAGAACGGGTCAATTTGTATATAAAACCATGATGCATGGCTTATGTTCTCTTACTCGGTAGTACTCTTGTTTTTTTCGAAGGTGGAACATATACCAATATATTGTACTTGTATTTGGGGTTATTAATTTTTTATCATTGAACTTGCTTCCAGAGGAGTGTGCTTCTGTAACTTAGTGAGACTCAAAGTCTCTTAATCATTGGATGAAGTTAATTGACGTAAAAATTGGTTATTCAGTGGTTCTTTGTGTATCAGTAGCAATAATGCTATCTTGTTTATAACTTTTAAGATTTGCTGATATATATATATATATATATATATATATATATATATATTATTGTCATGCTGAAATTCAGCTCTTTTCTTACATAATTATTCATCTGGTTTTTAGCTAAAGCACACATTTGCAAAACCTTTAATGCTTTTGTTCAAATTTGATTAGTTTCTAGAAGAAAATCAAAATGTCTGAATAAATTGCCATTAAGGAACAGCTCCAACACACCATTCTGGTGCTTATACTCTAATGTTCTCTTCAGTGTTTTTTTATTGTTTCAATTTGTTGCCTAGTACTTAATAATGAAATGTGTAACCCATTGTTTCTGAACAAATTTGGAAGGAACATAAGCTTGTTTTTAAAAAATCTTTGAATGAGACTAATAAAAAGATCTTTGATTGAGGAAGGACGAATATGAAGTCATTGTATTCTTGGCAGCATCGTTTGCTGGTTAATGATCTGTGTAAATATCTCATAGTAAAGTAAGAAATATTTCTTATATATTTTGTATTATTTTATATTTATTTGAGGTAAGAGAAAGGAATGAAGCCACCAATGTTTCCTTCTCTGTGAAGAACAAACCCAATAGGATTTGGATAACACCATTGCTCATCTGAAGAGAACCATTATCACTTTTAGATTCGTTGATATGTCAATGTTTGAAAATAACAAAACGATTTTGTAAACGCCAATTATATCAACTTATAGGAATGGCATTCTGGCTTCACCAACTAGGTGGGAAGGGCATTCCCTCTGCATGTTTAATTTAATACAAAGTGGAAGTGTAAAAAAAATCTTTATTACTCACAAATTTAATATACAATCTTGAGTTTCAATGAGGCGATGAAACTTGGAGATATAGACTACAAGGAAGTATAAAAATTGGACTTTTCTACTGATGGCTTTACAAGAGCAATAATTTCTCGTAATTGAAATAGACCAAGAACATTAAGTAAAAAACCCCGAAAAGAATGCTTGTCACAGCACCACCTCATTTAAAGTGCAAATGTTTTTCTCTCTTCTGAAATTCTGTCAAACCCTTGCCATTGCCGGTGACACCAATCTTCCCCTTGGCATCATCTGGTGACTTGAAGATTCTCTTCTCGCTTTCAACCAGTGAAAAACCCACCTATAATGGAGGCAAAGGTAATAACATATCAAGATCTAAATAACTAAAAGAACGAGAGAACACTACTGAAACGAAAGTAACCTTGTTAGTTTTCTCTTTTGTTGTTTGAAATTGTTGCTAAGCTTTTTGCCACTTATTTTAACTGACTGTTGTCAACCTTCCCCTTGGCATCATCAGGTGACTTGAAGATTCTCTTCTCGCTTTCAACCAGTGACAAAACCCACCTATAATGGAGGCAAAGGTAATAACATATGAAGATCTAAATAACTAAAAGAACAAGAGAAAACTACTGAAACGAAAGTAACCTTGTTAGTTTTCTCGTTTGTTGTTTGAAACTGTTGCTAAGCTTTTTGCCACTTATTTTAACCAACTATTGTAATAAAATCTTGAAATGGCCCATTGAGCCTTATATGGCACAACCAAATCTTTAGGAAGGTATGAGCTTCATGATTTTAAATAGTCTTAAAACCTATCCCATTGTAGGCTGGTCCAACCTAGCGCCCATACCTAAATTAGGCCGACAGGACCGTAAGAAGAGGTCTCTTGGTTTAAATAAACAAACAAAACAAACAAACAAAAAAAAAACAGGAGAAAAGGATATAAAGTCCTGTAATTCCTCATTTCCATTCTATCAAGACTCAATAGTCTGTTCTTCTTCTAATTCCCAGACTCCGATTGTTGAAGGCTTTTCATTTCTCAATACTAGTAAAAAAACATTAGATTTGTGGGGCCCTGATGCCATTAATAACTTTACATAGGTAGATCTCAGATGAAGAAACATCTTCATATGCCAGGACTTCAATAATGCAAGGGCTTTTACAATTACACAAATAACACATTTTGCAGTTTTTTAAAGATTTTTAATACTATTATGGTCCTTTTATAACTTGTGCTGACTTCCTCGATTCTAGGAAATAAGACTAGCCAGAGAGTCTTCGCATAAAGGTCAAGTCCATGTGGCTTTGAGGGTCTTTTTATTCTAACCATACACTGGATGAGACAGCCAACTACATTCAACTATATAGCACTGAGGACTTTCCTCTGCAAATAATTCATTTATAAATTGACTTGCAAATGGATAAAAAGTTTAGACTTGCAAGATTAACTACATAGATGACAGTCAGAATTTGGAGCTATGGACCTAAAAAGATTTTCAAAGTAATCTGAAAATTAACGCATCAATTGTATTCCTGCTATGTATTTTAACTCTGAAATCAATGAAGCCCAACTTCCTCAAAAAAAAAAAAAGAACAAATTAACACATCAATACCGACAGCAGACATATTATATTTACAGAGATTACTAAAACCGAAATGAACGATAATAAGCTGGATTATGACTTTCATTCATGTGCTAAATTACACCACGATGGATAGCATTCACAAAAACTCAATTATTAAAAGAGCCAAATCCATTCACAGATGTTAAAATGATTTTATTCGTTTACAAGCAGAAATCATAGGAGTCAGAAATAGAATAATTTTAGATACCAGTAAAACGGTTCCTTGCACAGTTCCAGGGACAAGAACATCCCAACCTTCAGAACCCAGCATATCCCGTACTGACTTTAAAAGAAGTGTGCAAAGTTTTGAGACCTGAAAAACTACACTTCATACAACATTTAAAAGCAACAGTCAGATACATGTAAATACTTCCAAGCAATTTGATGTACCTGAAGATGCATACAAAAACCTTGGACCAGTAGCCATTTCATCTAAATTTAAGTAAAATCTAGCCAGCACAACAAAGCCAAAAGAAACACACTACTTGCTAATGGGACTTAAATCTCCATACCTTGCACGAATTTCTGCTTCAGCGTATGTGTGTATGCTACTCTCAGGAATTCCAAAGGCTCTTCCTAGCTTCTGAAAGGCCACAGCAAGTTCTCTAAATTAAAAAATTTACAATATTAAAATTCAGCCTAAATGTTCAAAACTTAACCAGGCACACCAAAAATAAACAATTAACAACAGAACTATCAAACCCATACTTGGACTTTTTGTGGAAATATCTCAAGAAGCAATTCAGAGTACTCGTCAGTTATTCTTTTAGCCCTATCAAGAGTAGCCTTCAGCCTCAGTCCCCAAATGGTCTTTCCATCTTCCTCACCTGATATAGAAATACATTGAAATAAGCGCATTTTGAATAAAAAACATTAGAAGCATACCCACTTTTTATAACTACAGCATGGGCTCGCTTAACTTCTTCTATGGCTGAAAGGGTTCCAATTGCTTTAAGGGTGATCGAGTAGGTAATGTCATCAATAGCTATACCTGCCCTTGTTGCAGAGAATTGACTGAGAATCTCCCTATCATTTCCCAGCTGAGAAATACCCTGAATGATAGAATTATAGGAGATTTGATCAGTGGGTGTAATGGTAGCGAACACCTTTAGAGTACATGGCCATAAGGGTAATAACGACATACATATTGGACTCAAAATTTTCCCAAATCTCCAGGCGGTGAACTTGCTTACCATAATTTAAGTATTTCAAACTGTAAAATAATAGAACAGTATTATAAGTTACAGAATTGAAGGCAATACCCAACTGCCGCATTTGCAAACAAGTATCATCACTTCATTTGGCTTGTTATTTTGTTCAAGTGCTGAGACCATTGATGTCCAAGTGATTATATTTTTCTCATTCATCAAATTGAAGATTTTTCTTGAATCATCCAACTAATGCAAACTTCCAACATATGAATCATTGTAGTCCACTGGACAACATTTGATGGAAATCAAAGTTTCACAAGAAGGCAGTGAATTTAAATTCCCTGCTTTCTCAACTTCATCCTTAAACATGCAATCAGGATGCTGGAGAAATTATCTTTATTCGGTGATATTCCCACTCAATCCTCTCCTAGAAAATATCAAACTCCAGCAGAACGTATTGGTTGTGGGAATAGCTAGAAATAAGAGAATTACAAGCAAAGACTTTTATTTCAGGCATTCCATCAAACATTTTCCGTGCCGCTATCACTCAACCAGCTCTACTGTATAGATTGATAAAAGCACTTGCAACAAAGACATTACAATGCCAAGCCACCTCCACAATCAACAAATTAATTTGTATCCAATGGAAAAAGCATACGACTTTGCACAAACAAAGAGAACATAGCTGAAATCTGTTGGAAACAGCTGAAACCCAATTTGGTGCATTCTAACAAAGAGATTCAGTTCCCGGAGACTGAAGTCTGAACTGGAGGATGAAGCAATTCTTTAGGTAAATAATGCAAAACCGCTTTCTGCTAATCTTGGCGTGGTAAAAAATGAAGAAGACTTCAGGATTACTGCCGGAGTGAGTAGTGCACGCCGTATGTGAGGAGTAAAGGAGGACAATGTCATCTTCTTCTCCTAAATCACATTTGGTGGTAATTTGCAAGCGCGTATGCATGGAATCGAGCAAAAAAGAATCAGTTGTTCAAATTCCAAATTCTCGTTGGGAGATGTATAAATGTTCGAGTTGTTAAAAAAGAATAAGTTATTCAAATTTCTAAGTTATCATCTTTCTAAACTTCATGAAAAATGAAACATAAAATGATAAGGTAAATCGTAACTTACCTTTTTTTTCTATCGATTTAAACTCCAAAACTTTTAAAACGATCTTCCGGTGCTTCTAAGCTCTGATTTCTTCAGTTAATCGAGTTCAAGGACCAAGGACGATATTTGTAGGCATCATTTGACTGTTAACGAATGATTAATGCAAAAACCGTTACCACAACATGTTTTAAAATCCATTTATTATAAATATTAAACCTTTTACTAATTGCATCACCTAATAAGTTTTCATACTTGTTTTTCATTATGGTTTTTTAATTAATAAGAAAATGTTACATGTAAATAATTGTTTTCTAAAATATTTTTCATAATGAAATAATTTTTTGTAATTAATGAAAAAGTTACATACTCCCACATGATGCATAACTAACAACTTCAACACAAAACAATATACATGAATCATAGAGATATGTCCTCTAAAGATGAGTAATATCTATTATATATTACAATGCATTTTCCTTTTAAAGTTTCTTATGTGGTAACGAAACTTAATGAATAAGCCCTATTTATTCTTGGTCCGATGAATTATATTTTCTCAAAATATAGTTTTGCACATGAATATGAGAATATATCTGAATACAGAAGTGTTTCATAGATAAAGTGAATGCATATATACAATTACCAAGTGGAACCAAGTCCCATTTTTTCTACATGACCCTTGAATCTCAATGGTGACATGTCCTCAGTTAAAGGACCAACAATCATCAACTAAGTGTTAATGTTCTCAATGACCAATTTATTTTCTTTAACACATTTTCTTATGGCAAAGAAGTTAATGTCAATATGTGTACTTAGACTCCATCTTTTACTGTTCTTAGCTATAAAGATAGCACCTGAATTATCGTTGAAAATTCTCAATGGCTTAGAAAATAAAATCCATAACCCTTAGCCCAAAAATGAAACTCTTAAGCTATACACCATGCAATGTAGCCTCGCAACAAGAGACAAACTCGATTTAAAAAGTAGAAGTGGCAGTCAAAGTCTGTTTGGCACTTCACCATGAAACAGCTCCATCGACCACAATGCATATGTACCCAAATGTTGATCCGTGATAATCACCACAGCCAGCAAAGTCTGCATCTAAAAAGTCACTTCCAAATTGTCTGTCTTTCTACACACAAGCATGTAGACTTTGGTTCTTTGAAGATTCCACATGACTTTCTTTGCAGATATCTAGTGGTCCATATTTGAGTTACTCTGATATCGCCCTAATATCTGCCTATGCAATGTCAGGTCTAGTAAAGACCTGAGCCTATGTAAGCCTTCCAATTGTGAAAACATATGATATATTCTTCCTCGATTTTTTCTCAAGTTCATTTTTCAAGCATTGATCCTAGCTGAATTTGTCTCCCTTCATAATGGGTGCAATATGTAGTGAACAATCATTCATGAGAAATTTCCCCAAAACTTTGTTGATATAGGTTTCTTGAGATAGTCCAAAGACACCGTGAGGGATGTCACTACTAATTTTAATGCTAATGACATAAGATGCCTCATGTAGCATAGACTTATCATTAGTTGCAACCAAAATATCATCCACATATAAAAGAAGAAAACAAATCTTACTCCCACTAATCTCCTGATATATACATTGATCCATGAGATTTTGAACAAAAATGAATGAAAAAAATACACCAAGAAAATTTCGTATAAACCTTTTGCCTATTTCATATAAACCTCCTCTTCTAAATCATCGTTAAGGAAAGAAATTTTCATATCCATTTGTTGTAACTCAAGATCAAAATGAACAACTAATGCCAAAATAATTCGAAGAAAATATTTCTTAGATACTGGAGAAAATGTCTCCATGTACGGATTCCACATTTTTTAGTGAACCCCTTAGGAACGAGTCTCTCTCTGTATCTCTCAATGTTGCCTAAAGAGTCTTTTTGGTCTAAAAGACCCATTTATAAACCATAGCCTTCGCCTGTTAGACCACTCTACAAGGTCCAATACTCTATTGCTCTTCGTGGAATTCATCTTTTCTTTCATGGCATCATACCACATATCAGATTGTGTACAACCCATGGCTTCTGAAAATGTTTCAGGGTCATTTTCGACTCATACGTCCAATTATTGTAGATACACAACATAATTACTAGGAATTGCCGATCTTCATTCTCAAGTGGATTTCCTTAATGCTGGACCACTTCTCCTTGAGGAGTTTGTGATTCAACTGGTTGATCAATAGGAGGGTATTCTGAAACTTGTGGAACTTCAGTGATTGGTTGTTCAACACTTGGTTGAACTTGACGATTGTAATGACTTATAACCAATCCATTTGACAATGTGGAAGGTTGAACCTCTGTATGATCATGAGCAGGAACTAAATCCCTGAACTAATCCCTCCCATTGATCATGTCATCCTCAAGAAATTAGTGGTTATTGATCCACAATCTTAGTTGTATGAGATGGACAGAAAACATCTTTTAAAAAACCATCTTTTAGTGTATATTATTATATTGAATGTATTGAAAGCAGTATATTGTCTGAAACTGAAATCAAGTTTTTGGAGATATTTGGTACATAAGAGGTCATTTCCAAAGTCAAAACAAATCCACTACTTAAGTTTCACATGCAAGTTCCTATAACCTCCTCATGTGAGCCCATCTTATTGTCGGATAAGATGGTCAACTTCCTTCCCACTTGCTTCCTAAACTTTTCCATACCTTGCAAGGATTTTGCAATGTGGATTGTAGATCCAGAGTCAATCCACCAAGTGTTAGTAATAACATTGACCATATTAGATTCAAAACAAACTCATGAGGATAAAGTGCCTTTCTTTTGAAGCAATGTCTTGAAATTTGCACAATTCTTTTTTGGCATGTCCCTTCTATATATAGAAAAAACCCTTATCGTCTTTCTTAATATCAGCTTCAAGGGGAATTTAACCTTTTTCCAATCTGATGACGCTTGGAAATGCAGGCTTGAGATTTGCCATCTTTATGAGCCTTGTTCTTCCCGCGAGCTGTTGTCAGCATGACACTTTCTCCCAATTCTATTACTAGCTGCTCTTCTTCTTGAGTACACATGGTGATTAACTCATTGATAGACCATTTATCTTTATGTGTGTTATAAGAGATCTTAAAAGGCCTGAAATATGAAGGAAGACTGTTCAAAATGAAGTGCATAAGGAATGACTATGATATATCTACCTCAAAGTTCTTAAGTTGAGCTGCTATGTCCCCCATTTCTTAATGTGCTCAAGCACACCCTTAACGCTCATGAGATTAAGGGAAGAAAACTTCATTATGAGGGTGTTTGCTAACTCCTTTTCTAAAGTGATGGATTGATCATCAATGGCTTTAACCAGATTTTTTATTGTCACACTATTTGACAAAATCTCGATTAGATCTTTCCCATCGCTCATATAACGCATTTCAGCTAGAGTACTTTGTGAAGTTACAATTGGTGGTTTGTCTTGCCTTATAGCATAATCAATATAGATCCACCCTAAATGAAGGAGAATCCTTTCTTTCCAAACTTTATAATTAACACCGCTAAATTCAGGAATGTCTACATGCATATTGAGTAACTCGCAGGTTGAGTAACTGTAGAAAGTCCAAAAGGCTTACGTTAGAATATGAGGTCTACAAAGCTCAATGACATTCATTACCAACGTAAAACATGCCCTAAAGCTAGATCTAATATCATAAAAATTGCCAGTCTGCAAAATTTTTGCTCAAGTAGATCTAAAGTTTTTATATGATAGGTTCTCTTAATGGATACATTATCTACCCTGAATGATTAAACTACCAAATTATATTCTTATTTATAATACCTCTGGGTAAATTATAGAAATAATCTGATATTATTTCCTGATTAATTATATAAAATATAACAAAATTTCTTGTGAGATGAATGTTGTCATACTAAGTATAATTAATCATAATATATGTCTAATTCCTTATGTGATCATAAATTTTAACTTATATTATAAATTTAGTTTATTAAAATGTTGTGGGTACTCTCTAATTAATTATAATTACATGATCATTAGAAAATGTTGTAGATTTATGTTATAGACTATACTTAATGCCAAAGAAGAATTATGCATTAACATAATAGGCATTCGCCAAATATATTCCTTAGATAGATAAACGTTCCCATGGAGACTAGTGGCACTGTGGCCTTTAAGAACTAGTCTATCTGAAACTTCTTTGGGTCAAAGAGTCTCAAGTCAAACACAATATTGTTTGAGAATTGTTTATATCTTAATTTTTCATCTAAATAAAGGTCTAAAGATATATCGTAATCAAGTTATGAATCTTAATATGATTAAACTATAGACGCTCATCTTAAGTTTTATTCTCAAATATAAATATGATAAGACTTTATCTTAATTTTACAAATTCTAACAATTTCTAAGCTGAAATCAAATGTTAAAATTCGTAAATAAAATTTTCTTTGTTAAACAATGAATTGCATAAGAATAACATATATATCATGCATTTACAAGATTCTATGCAAAACATTTTTCTATTCTTAAGACTGGAAAATAATACCAAACTATTCATGCATAACGTGAGCATAATAAAAAGATTAATATAAAACCTTACTCTATTTTCTAAAGAATGAAAATAATATTAGAAAATTCAAGCATAATTGAGAATAATCAAAATTTTATATAAAATTCATATTTTAATTTGAGAAAAATAATCAATAAAAACTCTTATTTGATAAAAATATGAAATTTTATAACCAGGATATTTTATAGATTTATTTGACGATTTTTCTGAAAATTTCCTTAGTTTTCCCATTTTTATGAATATTTCAGAATTGTTCGAAATTTCTGGCACCACTAACATCCGATCCATGGCGGCCTTGGTTGTCCGCATGGGTGCCAGTAGCACCTTGGGCTTAATTAAATGGGCGACTGACACCATGGGCTCGACTTACATTTCTATGTGGGCCGCTCTTCGTCATCGTGTATGAAAGTTACTTGAATGTTAAGAGTTTAATCTCCTACACAAGCTAACCTACAAAACTAAAAGAAACTTGAACTTTGAAGCGAGGTATGAGAACTCCATTATATAAATTTATATATCTATATTCCTTATCAGGCGATAGAGAGAGAATGTGGAAGCATACTTTGTAAGTTATACATGAGCACTTATCTAATAATATAATAACTATACATTAAGTTGATCTTATATACCCTTTAGCCTGAACAAATAAAGAAGAGAGTAATGCTATGTGCACCCTCGGGGGTGCTCATTTCTTCCGCCTCCCCCTCTGATGTGGGTGGACCCACATCATAAATCGAGATGCCATAAATGCGACCACATAAGGCGGAGGTGGATGGAATGCGCACCCTCGAGGGTGCGCATAACATTACTCAATAGAAGATAAATTATTCATCTTTTCTTCTACCCTTTGTACGCATGTACTTTTCTATTATATTCCACAAATTACTATAAATTTAGTAAACTATAAATTTTATAAATAAAAAATACATAAATACAATAAAAAAGCAAAAGCAAATAAATTCTCTCCGTCTTCTATTTTCTTTTAAAGATCGTAGTTTAAATTTAAAAAAGACATCGAAGTCAAATAAGTGGAAGGGGTGAAATAACAGTTTACCCTATAGTACCATATAACAAGGTGATGTGTAAACTAATTAAGGCAATACTGTTATAACAATTGCCCTAGAATAGAAGAAATTTTGAGAGCAAGTTATGCTAAAAAAGTATGTTGAAAAATATTGGCCCCATTGTTTACAATGATGCTACACCTAATGTGAGCATACACTTGGGGTGAGGGAGGATTTTGATATATTCAACCTAACCTATGTAACAATTACGATAATTTTTACAACTGCTTATATATATTGGTAAATACATTTTACCCAATACCTCATATGGAAATTTTACTGGGCATGAGTAAAATATTAAATGGATCCGGATGCAACAATTTTATTTATTTATTTATGAACCCATTAAGTATTTCAAGGTTTGGCAAAGGGGCACTTTGCTATGCTCTAAACTTTTTGAAATACTTGTCCTCTTTGGAAAATCTTTGTTTTGGAGCTATTTCAAAAAATATTATTTATCATATTAGAAAAGATATTTTAAAAAAAGAATTTAATTTAAAGTTCTAAACATGTTCTTTACCAAAGAGTTGCTCTTTTATATGAAGACGAGCTTTTACGCTCAAAAGAGCTTCTTAAAACACACTCTTAAAGTAAAAAAAATGATATTAAACCGAAAGAAGTATTCATGGAAATTTCGAAAAGGCATTAGAATGAGTTTCTATTCTTTTAAATCAATTGTTAAAAGTAGCTTTATCAAACTTGACTTGGACTTGATCTTTCAATACCCATTATGAAACGAAAAAATGCTTCCTAAAATGCCTTTGTAAGACAACTAAAACAAGTGATTGACTTTATTCAAACAATAGATTGACATCTAAAAATCAAATATAGGAGACGAACCTACATGATCTGATATTGAAGTTATCTTATTGAGAACTCTATATTTGCCACAAGCTTCTTTAGGTTGCTTTGCAAAGCTCCCCTGCAATATGCCTTTTGCTTCGTCTGATGTAGTCGATTGCTGCATGTCTGAATTTTGCTTGTTTCTTTTGCAGCTTTCATTGTGGGTGTCCCACGGAAGATCGATGCGGAGAATATCTATTTAGCAAGTATAAGGCTAAACCCCATTACTTTGATCTCCTACCACTCTGAACACTCAACCAATGATTTCTTGTAGTGATTGGTGCGGTGACTGGTTAGATTTATACACGAATATGCTTAGGGAGCAAGCCATCGACTATTAATACGGTCAACTAATACAATTATAGCAGTAGGTTAGGTACAACAAATACCCAATGTGTTACTAGTTAGATTTCCTGAAAGACTCACGTAAGGTCACTTCCCATTTCCAAACACTCATAATTCGGAAGACTCAACCAAAGGTTTCTAGAAGTGATTTGCACGGACTCTACTTTTTTCCAACACTACTAGAAATATAGCCTCCGCCGGCTGTCGAATTCGCCGGCGGAGAAACCAAAACCCACCGGCAGAAGCTCCGGCGGTGGGTGCGACATAATCGCGGTGGAGGCGGTGGGTGCGACGTAGTCGATTTCGTCGACGGAAAGGCCTTCCCCTTGCTAACGGAACATTCATTGGCGGAAGGAGGTTCCGCCGACGACTAGGCCAAACCTCTTCCCCCGGCGAGAATGACTGCTGGCGGAACTGTTTCCCCCGGCGTAAACGACTGCCGGTGGACTGTTTGGAAAATAAAAATATTTAGATTACGGCCGAGAAGAGAGAAGAGAGAGAGAGAAGAGAGAGAAGAAAGAGAAGAGAGAAGAGAGAAGAGAGAAGAGAGAAGAGAGAAGAGAGAAGAGAGAGAGAGAGAGAGAGAGAAGAAAGAGAAGAGAGAAGAGAGAAGAGAGAAGAGAGAAGAGAGAAGAGAGAAGAGAGAAGAGGGAAGAGAGAAGAGAGAAGAGGGAAGAGAGGAGAGAGAGAGAGATGAGAGAGATATGAGAGAGGGAGATGAGAGAGAGAGATGAGAGAGATATGAGAGAGGGAGATGAGAGAGAGAGATGAGAGAAAGAGAACGAGGAGAGAGAAGAGAGAAGAGAGAGAGAGAGAGAGAGAGAGAGAGAGAGAGAGAGAGAGAGAGAGAGAGAGAGAGAGAGAGAGAGAGAGAGAGAGAGAGAGAGAGAGAGAGAGAGAGAGAGAGAGAGAGAGAGAGAGAGAGAAACCTGCCTAGATGACATCTACTCACAATCTGAACAGTAAAGTGTATCAAAGATGCAACTTACCATTTTTGCATAGATTAGCTATGGCTCCAGCAACCATTCGGAGTGTCTGAGGGACCTCAGCCTCAGCAGAAGTAACTGACAACAAACGGATTCTCCCGTGAGCCATAATGAGCTCCTGATTTGTTTCTACAACATGAAAAAATAAGGGCTAGTAAAAAAGTTTAACAGGATCCCAAAATTGTGGAATTAATGGGACACTGCACATAAAAAGATGTAAATCGCAACTACAGAATATATATTTCATAATTATCAATCTTTGTACTCATCATTAATAGCCACGTTGGCAATAGCACCTGCAGCTACTGTTCGTATGGTCTCATCTTCTGAGCTTCTAAGAAGCATCAATAGAGAAGTCAAGCTGTTAGAGATTAGTCCCACATACATAAACGAGTATAAAAGATCCAGGCTTAATAGTTGGAAAGAAGTTTCCTAACTTCGACTAGTCATTTTGGGATAGACCTCGGCCCAAATTTACATGGTATCAGAGCGGGTGCTCGTACGTAGGCCTCCACCCAAGTTGTCCATGTATAGGAGCCTAAGAGAAGGCCTACACGTGCGGGGGAGTGTTAGAGATTAGTCCCACATACATAAACGAGTATAAAAGATCCAGGCTTAATAGTTGGAAAGAGCTTTCCTAACTTCGGCTAGTCATTTTGGGATAGACCTCGGCCCAACTTTACACAAGCCACCGATTTCAACAATCTTCTTTTGATTTGCTTATGCAATAAACAAGAACTATTGACTATCTCTTACCTTTAACATAAGATATACAGATTTTTTTTATTTTGTTTTTGTGAAAAATATGGGATACGTAGATGGAGAAATGGATTTCACATAATCAATCTGATAAAAAGACGCTAAGAAGAAATAGAAGGAAAAAAATAAAGAATCATGAGGTCAGTGAATAGGGGTCAAATGAAAATTAATAATTAGCTCTAGTTCTTAATTGACTAAAATAAAAGCACATAGTGATAAAGCTACACTCATTTCACAAATAACAGAATACAGAAGCTTGACATGGCTACATCTTCCCACATACGACTGAAAACTAGCATATGCTGCACCTAAAAGATATCCAGGCAACAGAATAAGGTTGGTGCCTACAAAACATGGTTAACTAAGAGCAGAAGTGTTCAACAAAATTTGCTGAGTTAAGGTCCCCATTTTTATAGCTTGTGAGAAACACAAAGTCACAAGGTGATGTTCACGGCATGATTGGTTTTATTTAAATCATCTATGATTCCTACCCGACCAGAGGCTCCCATCTTAGGATGGTCTGTTAATGAATACCTAAGCTAAGCCAAAAAGTCGAGTAGAGCTCTACTTTAGTCACATTCAATTCTACACTAAAAACAGGGAGATCTGTAATCTCTACCAGCAAGAAAATTGATAAATAAGTGTAATTGATGCCATTGAAGCACATAGGTTACCTTAGACTGCTGCCAGGTAGAGCACATGGTTCTGCACTACAATGTTTGCATGTATTTACAAGAAAATATGAGCTACACTAAATTATGCAGAATGATTGGAAAAATTCTTAAACTGTTAAACCACATACTTTGAAAAAAAAAGTTAATGTATAAACGAACTGATAAGATACCTTCCGCAGCTAGATTTGCCATCACCTTCACGGCATGGATTCGAATATCAGCATCTTCCGATTCAAGTCATGACAAAATCTTTTGCAGTCCCACTGCCATATGCATAACATCTACCTCATTTCATAAAAATGGATAGGTAAAACAAGAACTGAAATAGTAGTGACTACTTGAATGAGTATGTCTGACTAATTATTGAGAACCTTTCCAGACCCACCTCTCTCAAGGCTCCTCCTTGTCTAGTAACGTATGATCAACACATCAGCAGAGAATCATATGAACTAAAGAAGAAAGATTAGTTCTGGATTAAGAACTTTCTGCCAATGATGCAAGCACTGAAAAGTGAACCATAAAACTCAAAAATATACCAACCCAGATCTCAAAAAGAAAAGTGAACCATAGAACTAAATACCTCCTCCTCTGTCCAGCAACCTTTTGATTGTCTTTTGGCTGGATCTGTCATCCTCCTAGGAATAAGGTGACAAAAAAGGAAAACAAATCATGACATAAGTTGCAAATCACCACTACATATAAATAAGTTAACTAATTAAGTCTCTCCAACACCACCACACAAGGCTTTGAACCCATTAAGAGCAAGTAAATGCTCAACCTCACAATAATGATGAAACCGTCAAGTCCATCTATATGACAACCCAAAGAAAGGGCTACAATTTCTCATATAAGAGTTGAATGCTCAACGTCATATTATGAAACTATCAAGTCCATCTCTATAGGACCACCCAAAGAAGGGCTACAGTTTCTCACAGAGCCAGAGGCTTTGTATCACGCCATAGGGATATAAAAAAAATCAAAAAAGAAACTGGCTTCGTTTGACCTCAAGAGGGGTATCCACCATTTTCTTCTCGATCACAGGGCTTAAGGCCCATCCCCCTCGACGTATCTAGAACTAATTTCTGGTTAAACCATTAGAGAAAGGGTCAACTAAACTTCTTCAGATTTCTCATTATTGAAAAATAAAAAACACAAATCCGTCACTAGCTTATTCGTAACACTTTTTTATTTGTTTTTGACAATTTATCATGGTATCAGAGTGAGGTTCTGTTTTGACTCAGCAAAACCCACTGACTCGCTTCCGATTCAAATTCTTTTGGCTCTGATTTGGGTTCACTTGGCTTTGACTCGGACACAACTCAGAAGTGACTTGTTCGTCTTCTTCTATGGTTACGGTTTCGTTCTAGATTGTCATTGCCGTCCGGCGACCTTTTGCCTTCGATTTTGCTTTCATAACCCTCTTCGTTCTTCAGATTCGCACCTGGTTTGCTTCATTTGGCTCAATTAGGGCATATGATTTGCATCTGATTTTGCATGATTTGCACGACTGTCGGTCAGGGTTTTCTCAAGTTTTGTTGTTTATCTTCATCCATATACGCCACTGTCACAGCCACTGACCGATGACTCCTGTTTTTTGTTGCCGTCCCACCTATTTTTGAAGCAAGCCTAGGGTTCTGAATCGTAGGCTGTCCGGTTTGCACTTGTTAGTCGTCGTCATCCCGTCGCGATCGTCCTGCCACCATCTTGTCATTTCCTGTCGTCTCATCGCCATCGTCCCGTCGCTGGAAGTTTGCAGTCAGCCTCGCTTCTCTGCCTCTGCTTCAGCATACCCACGGGTATTCCATTTGAACCAGCCCAATCTGACCAGGTTGGACCAGACCAGGCCGGACCAGACCGGATCAGACCAGATCATACCAGGACAGACCAGGCCAGACCAGGTCAGTTCAAACCAGACCAGACTGGGCCAGATCACACCAGGTCCGATATCTCTGATTCTTGTTCGTGACTGTTTTGAGACAGTGTTTTTTTGCCTGTGGCATAGCTGTTATGATGTCTTCTGCTAGTGATCATGTTCAAAATATAGCTGTTAAATTAGACTCGACCAATTATGTTCACTAGGTATCTCTTATGCGGAATATTTTGAGAGGTAGGAATTTATGGAAATATATTTATGGTGATTATCCAATGCTTGTTAGAGCTGCAAATGGTTCTACATCTAAAGCTGAAATAGATTGGGTATTGTTGTTTCTTTGTCTTCTCATAGTCTGCAGGTTGGTAAATATGAGAATGCTCGAGATGTGTGGTTGTTTTTAGAACAGAGACACAAGGGAAATAATTTTCCTTAGAATTACAGGCAAGAGATTGATATTCAGTCTTTATGACAGGCTCAGGATCAGTCTATATCTGATTTCAATGGTAAGATGTCTATGATGCGTGATCAATTAGTTGCTATGGATCCCAAGTTTGACACCCATAATGATACAACGATTTTTCAGAAATATGCTGATGAGGCTCACTTTGTTCAGTTTTTAATGGCACTTCAAAATGATAATGAGAACATTTGATCCTCCTTGCTTCATAGGAGCCCTATACCTCTGTGAAAGGTGCCCTTTCAAAATTATTAGCAGAGGAGACATGACGTTTTTTTCTGGAGGGTCAGTTGGTTCTTTGGTCAGATATATTGATATTGTTTTTGCGACTTTTAGATGACCTCCTTCTTCCAGTGAGATCAAGTCTCGTGATATGAGTTGAGTACGCTGTAATTGTTGTAAGGATTATGGTCGCATGAAATTCACTTGTCCTGCATTGAAATCAATAATGCCTCAACATAATCCTTCGGTGCGACACGCTACTGTAACTTCTATTTCTACTGATGGTTCATCTCCTACAACTCAGTCTCACACCTCTGCACTGATGGATATCCAGGACATAATTAACAAGGCTCTTGCCAGATTTGGTCAAAGTACTTCCTCCGCTTCTGCATTGTCTTCCGATTCAGGTAAGGGTTCATGCATAATAGACTCTAGTGAGTCCAATTATATGACATTTGATTCCTCTGTTTTGTTTCTACGTCTTCTTCCTCTGTTTCTTCTTCCCCTATTTATATTGTGTACGATTCTAAATTGTTTGTTCAATCAACTGGATCAATTTGTACCTCTTATGGTCTTTGTTTCCCTGATGTTTTCTATGTTCTTCTTCTATACATGAATTTGTTATCTGTTGGTCAATTATGTGATCTAGGGTTTCACGTTGTTTTCTCTTATTTTGGATGTCAGGTACACAAGGAAGGGTCTTGGGATAGGGCGTAAAGTTGGAGGTTTGTTTGAACATGTTGCTTTGAACATTCTATTTGTCGTTCCATCGTTGTTAAATTGTAGTTTGTTTGCTAGTTATAGTTCTGAGTTTGCACTTTGGAATAGAGGTTTGGGTCATGTATCACCCACAACTCTCAATAAATTAGTTGATACTGGTCAGTTGGGGTACGTCTCTTTCAATTTATTGAAACGTGTTAGTTGTAAGCTTGAAAAATATATTCCTTTACCATTTAATACAAGTGTTGTGTGTTCTTTAGCTCTGTTTGATATTGTCCATTATCATATTCGAGAACCGTCTTCAGTTCCATCAATGGGCGGATCTTTCTATTGTGTTGTGTTCACTGATGATTATTCCTGTTTTATCTAGATCTATCTACTACGATCTTGTTCCCCTTTTTTGGACACTTTTTTTTTTAATTCTCCACGATGGTTCGCACTCAATTTTCTAAAACTATAAAACTTTTTTTGCACTAATTCTGGGGAAAAATATATATTACGTAAGTTTCATTTCTTACTTAAATCTCACGGTTCTTTGTAGCAGCTTTCTTGTCCATGTACTCCGCAACAAAATGGGGTTGTTGAACGAAAACACAAGCATATCACTGAAACAGGACGTACTCTTCATTTGTTTCTTTTGTGCCAAATTAGTTATGGGGTGAGGCGGTTTTGTCCTCTAATTATATTATTAATCGATTGTCATCTGTAGCTATGAAGGGTTCTACACCTTTCACTTTTCTTTATGGTACATCTCCTGATTATTGTTCTCTTCGAGTCTTTGGTTGGACGTGCTTTGTCTTACTTCTTCCCTATGAATGAGATAAGTTATTTGCTAAATTTGTGATGTGTGTTTTTCTAGGTTATGCTATTGAATTTCCTGTCATGTTACTTTCTGAGAAAAAGTGTGGTTTTACTCTTTATCTTATTATAAACCATAGTTCAATATTTCTCCATGTGTTATTTTTTATATGTGTCCATATGACTTGTCTTTTGTGTCTTCTATATCTGACTCTATTACAGGTTCATCGGTGGACACCTCTCTATCTCATGCACCCTCTCCTATTGATGACCATGTGCCTTCTTTGGATTCGTCTCCTACCTCCTCTGCTGATTCTTCGCCAGAGGATCTTGCAGGTCAGTCTCGTTATCCATCTCATCATCGTTAGCCTCCTGTACATCTACTTGATTGTCATTGTTATTATTCTGCTCACATATCTCTTCATGAACGCTCTTCCTATAATGAAGCTTACTCTAATCCTCTTTCCCAGCAAGCAATGTCAGAGGAGTTACTAGCTTTAGCCAAGGCTGGTACTTGAAATCTTGTAACTCTTCCTCGCAGTAAGTCTCCACTTTGTTGCAGGTGGGTTTATAAAATTAAGAGTAAGGAAGATGATTCTGTTGAAAGATATACAGCTCGTTTGGTGGCTAAGGGTTATACACAAGAGTATGGTATTAAATAAGAGGAGATGTTTGCGCCTGTTGCCTGGTTAACTTCTATTCATTTGTTAATTTACATTGCCTCAATTCAACAATGGAGCTTATTTCAGATGGATGTGAAAAATGCTTAATTGATTGGCGACTTGTTTGAAGAAGTTTATATGTTGTCCCCCACCAGGATTTTCGCATCCATCAGAGCAAGTATGTAAACTTCGTCGTGTACTATATGTTTACAAACATACGCATGTGCTTGGTTTTCTACCTTTGGTTCGAAGATTGTGGTATATGGTTATTGTCAGAGTTCTCATGATTCCGCCTTGTTCCTCGACAGTCTTCTCAGTTTGTTGTGTTGTTTCGGCACTATGTTGATGATATGGTTATTACTAGTGATGATTTACAGGGCATTTCTGATCATAAGAATTATCCGGGTTCCTGTTTTGAGATGAAAGATGTTGGTCATTTGCGTTATTTTCTTGGGTTGGAGGTTCTCCCTTTATCTAATGGCTATTATGGTCAATTATGCTTCTAATTTGCTTAATCGGTCTGGTTTGACAAATAATAAGTGTTGTGATACTCCCCTAGAGCTTAATGTTAAGCTCTAGGGCACAAATGGAGAGTTACTTTCTAATCTTACTTTTTATCGACAATTAGTGGGTGGCTTGATTTATTTGATAATTACCAGTCCATATAGCAGTTATGTAGTTCAAGTTATCAACCAGTTCATGTCAGCTCCTTGTTCTACTCACTATGCAGTGGTGTTACGTATATTACGTTACGGTCGGGGCATTTATATTGGGGTTTGCTTTTTTCGTGTGCTTCACCCCTTACCTTGTTCGTATACTCTGATGTTGATTGGGCATGTGATGTTACCAATCGACGGTCCACAACAAGTTATTCTGTTTTCCTAGGTGACTCATTGATTTCCTGGCGTAGCAAGAAGCAGTCTAACGTCTCTCGTTCTAGTACTGAGGCTGAATACTGGGCATTTGCTGATACTACTTCTGAACTTGTTTGGCTTCATTGGTTACTCCAAGATATGGGGGTTTCTTTGGATTCTTTTACTCCACTTCATTGTGGCATTAAGAGTGCTCTTCAGTTTGCTCACAATGATGTGTTTCATGAGAGGACCAAACATATTGAAGTTGACTGCCATTTTGTTCGACATCATTGTGTTTCTGGTGCTCTGACCTTGTTGTATACACCCTCACAACATAAAACCGATGATTTATTTAAGAAGTCACTTACTTCATCACGATTTTTGTATTTATGTTCCAAACTCCAAATGTGCTCTGTTGATCCATATTGAGTTTGAGGGAGGGAGGGGGGAAGGGAGGGAGGATGTCAGAAGTTGTACTTTATTTGGGAATTTGTTTATGGACTTTATTTGGGCATATTTGTAATTTTACCCTTCAAGGGTATTTTAGTCTTTTGCCATTGTAAAGTGTATTATAAATACCTGAAATGTTAATAAGAGGCTAACCCATATTTTATCTGATTTTGTCAATTTATCAACATACACCTGACCCCGACCAAACTAACCTGGACCGGACCGGCTGGACCACGCCATTTTCCAACTGTAGATCCTCATCAGCCTCGAGAACCTCCTAACATCTCCTTCTACCTACTGTAGTGAGTTGCTGCTCAGAGCCGGGAGTGCCGCTGCATACCCGTTGACAGCCATGTTGGGGAAGAGGATGGTTTCGGAAGTTGTGTTATCCAAAACACCTTACGAGATAGATGCAAGCTATGATTTGCAGTATCGATACAAAGCTGTCGATAGAGACCGATACGTATTCATATCTTTATCTAAGGAAACAAAAAACATAGGGAGTTTCCATTTACCAAAAAAAAACCCTTGTATCCTTATGTATCAGCTTGTTTCCGCATGTTTCCTATAGTATCGGGAAAACAAATGTCGATATGTTTGATACTTCGACAGATTTGAACAACTAGGAATATTTAAATGCACGGCATAGAACATAAATCAAAATAAAAAACTAATGAAAATCTTTTCTTGTATTAACAACGTCACAGAGTTAGGTAAATCTATAATAGAATATTGAATAAGTCTTCTAATATTTACGATTTTGAATATTTGAATATTAAAAAGAGTAATATTATGTGCACCCTCGAGGCTGCGCATTCATCCACCTCCCCCTCTGATGTGGGTGGACCCACATCAGAAATCGAGGTGCCACCTATGCACCCATGAAAATCTTTTCAATACCATATATAAATGAAGTATTTATCGCTTTGGTATAATTTGGGCTACTATTTGATCTTTTATTTCTGTCTTTAAAACATAGTATCATAGGCTATGTAAGTTAGAATTACTTATTTTGAACCATTGTGTGAAGAATTATGTTGATTAATGAATTGTTGAAAATAATTATTATATAATTTTTATGAGTTAGTTATTGAATAAAATTATTAGTATATATAGAGCCCAAATCTGAAACCCAATTGCCTAGGGTTTATCTTTTAGGATTTAGAATTTTATAAAATAATTTTTATCTATTTAACTATTTCAAATTGTACTCGGATTGGTATTGTGGGTAGGTGCAGCTAGCATTACTCAATCTTATAGGCCCGTTATTCTATATAGATATAGAATATAGATTAATATCTCCTTCTCTTACCCTTTGTACCCATATCCTTGTCCATTACATTCCTCAAATTGTCATTGATTCAGTAAACTAAAAGTTATATAAAGAATAATGCTAGTTGCACCTTTGTGCAGTACCTCTCTTGCATACCAACCAACGTGGATGCACAACTGGCATCCACATCCGGTTCAGTTATTGGATTTTAGGGTTTAGGGTTTAGGATTTGAGAGTTTTAGGGTTTTAGCAAAATTTTTAGGGTTTACAGTTTTAAGGTTTTAGGATATAAAAATAACATTCCAAAAAACGTTGATTAAGATTCTGACATGGAAGGCGGTGTTGGTATCCACGCCAGGATGAATTAACTATATCCAAGTTTAAATTTTGCAAAGTCATATAAGGGATGGCTGAATTAACTTTGTAGCCATAATATTATATAACAAGATAATGTCTATTCTTAAGGCAATAATGTTATAACAATTACCCAAGAATAAAAGAGATTTAGAGATTATTAAAAAATATAGGCCCCAATGTTTACAATATGTTGTATCAAATGTGAGCACACATTGTGAGTCATGGAGTATTTTGATAAATTCAACCTATGTAACTGTTACGAGTCTTTCTACGCTATTAGGAGTCTTCATGTATATATATATTTACTGCTTTTAAATTACGAAAGTACTAATTAAGAAAGTATTTAACTTTGGTCATGAGAGTAAATTAGTCCAAGGATGTTTCATTACAGATACGACTCATTAGGAGGTAGTTTACTCCAGTTATGAGTGTGATTTTTCAGGAGGCTTTGTCATAGTTAGATAGGAACTATTAGGAGGAGTTTAACACCAATTATTATAATTCGTGTGCTTTCATAAAGGAAGCTGTTGTTACTATTCTGGTAGAGCAGAATTAATCTAACTTTTTATTCTCTTTCTCCCTCCGCTTTTCCTTCCCTCCTTTCATCTCTCTCGCTCTCTCTTTTCTCTATTCTTTCTAACCCAGCAACATACCCAATTCATGCTACGTGATATTTCTTCCGCTTGATCATGAAAATCTCTTGCAAGGCTGCTGAAGCAACTCATATCAATGGCATTAAAGCTGGTTCATCCCCGGACTGATTAGCCTAGAAATTATTTTTTTCCCAGAAGTGTCAAGCATTGTCTCAACTACAGAAATTTATGAGTTCAGCTAACCCTCTCTATTCTTTTAAGCAACTAAATCTGTGTTTCAACACCTCGTGCACCCCTTTAATATTGTGGGACCTTGTCCTGGTCACACTAGAACTACGCAGTGGCCACAGATTAAAGACCCCTACACCTCCATACACTCATCCTCCATCCGACGAAGCTCTTCCCCACTGACTACAGCTGCCAGGTATACATGGACACCAGTCTCTCCAGCTACATTTCTCTCTAATTTAATGGAGGACTCTACTGGTTCTTTAGTGAAGCAACATCAAGGCTCCTCCAAGGGGAAAGGAATCTTACTTACACCAGAGAACGAACCCTTAGAATCTCGCATTGACTCAGATGTAAGCATGAATGAGCTTCGTAGAACAGTGAATGAGATGGCCGCAGCTCAAAGTGCTTTTTCGCCAAGAATATTCTCAAGATCACTTCCCAACAACACCTTGATGTAATTCTACAGTTCCTGCTCCAAATTTATTCAAATTATCCTCCTCACAGCACCACCACTCTCCAGTAAGTGCGACTCTTCAGCCAAAGATGTTGCGAATAGATTTCCCCGGGTATGTTGATTATGAAGACCCAACCATGTAGATTACAAAATTTTAGCAATTTGTTTATTACCATAATGTAGAACAATACAAAAAATATTTGTTGGCAAACTATTATTTGGATGGAGAAGTATGGCCGTGGTATGAGAGTATACGAACCGATTTGAAGGATCTATCATGGGAGGAGTTAGCTGATCAATTCTGTGCTCGGTTTAGGCCAAGTGAGTATGAAGACTTCCATGGAGCTCTAGTAAGCTAAGGCAAAAGGGCACTGTCAAAGAATACAATGCAAAATTTGACAGACTTTCTAATAGAGTTAAAGGGTGGCCAATGGAGGCACACATTGACAGTTTTATTAGTGGACTGAGAAAAGATATATAAATTGAAGTGAAATCCTCTTGACCCTAGTTAATCTCAGAAGCTAAATCTTTGGCAATGCTACAAGAAGAAAAGGTTCAAACCGTGCGAACCACTTCTTGGGTAACAAGAAGACAACGTATTACAGCACCAACTGAAAGTTTAGCATCCCACAACATTACATGTCCTTCTCACAATCCAGCTTACCCAACACACGTGCAGCTGCAAAACCATTTCGAACTCTCACACAAGAAGAAAAGGACAACAGACAAGCCCGTGGTCTTTATTTCAGTTGTGCTGAACGGTTTACACCGGGACATCACTCCAAAACTTTCCAAATGCATCTATTGGAAGAATAGCCCACACATCCAACAGTATTAGCAGATACTTCAGAAGAAGATTACTCACTCAACTATTCCACGGTCTTTCTACATGCTCTCGCAGATACAGTTTAGGCTCCACACTCTTTGAAACTTTCGGGTGTGATTCATGGAACTCCAATTATTTTACTACTTGATTGTGGCAGCACACATAATTTTGTTTGTGTAAAATTAGCTAACCGCTTGGGTCTTCCAACTATAAATACTAGCGGATTTCGAGTGATGGTTGGTAACGGTCATTTTTTACACTACCCTTCTTTGGTAAACTTTTTCCTATCTCCATGCAAGGAACTACTGTTACTGTGGATTTATATATTTAACCAATTGAGGGGCAGATGTTGTTTTGGGTATTCAATGGTTCCAAGGTTTGGGGCCCATTCAATGGAACTTCAACAAATCACAAGGATGCTCCTGTAACATGGAAGATTGGCATTGACAGGCACACATAGAGAAAGCTACTTTTACAGTGTTCACTCCTTCAACAGGAGATATAACAATTCTCATGTGGCTAACACCTATTTCCTCCAATGACCCTACTTCAGCATCGGTTCCAAAAGCACTAACACCTCTTCTTGAGGAATTTGCTCATCTTTCCAAGGTTTTGAAGAAACTCCCTCCCCCAAGGCAACATGATCATCGTATTACATTATTACCAGGGAGCCAACCAACAAATGTTCGGCCTTATCATTATCCTCATGCATAAAAGTCGGAGATTTAAAACCAGGTATGCGAGATGCTAGAAGCTGGTATTATTAGACCCAGTATACACACATTTTATTCTCCGTTATTGTTCATAAAGAAGAAAGATGGTTCATGGAGAACTTGCGTTGATTATAAAGCCCTACATGCTATTACTATGAAAGACAAGTTTCCAATTCCAGCAATTGATGAACTATTAGAAGAGCTCCATGGTGCCTCAATCTTCTCAAAACTTGAACTCATGTCAGGATACCATCAAATTGACATGGCTAAAGAGGATGTGCACTAGACAGCTTTCTGCACAAATGATGGTCACTACGAATTTGTTGTCATGCCATTTAGATTGAAAAATGCACCAGCAACATTCCAGATCCTAATGAATGATTTATTTAGGTCTTTCCTTCGACGATTTATTCTTGTATTCTTTGATGACATTCTGATTTATAGTTGTGGGGATGGAAGAACACTATCGACACCTACGAATGGCATTTGAGGTACTCGGCTTTTAACTCCTAGGTACTTCAATTAACTAAATGCATTTTTGGTGCCAGCTCTAACTCCTTGGATCATATTATTAGAGCCGAGGGTATGTCCGGCGTTCCAGAGAAATTGTCTGCAGTGTCCTCTTGGGCAACTCCTGGGACAGCAAAACAACTTAGAGGCTTCTTGGGCCTAGCAGAGTACTTCTGACGATTTATCAAAAGTTACGGTGTCATTGTGCGCCCCCTTAAAAAACCTACTTTTTAAAGACTCTTTTGCTTGGTCCACTCACAATCTACTTTTGAGAACCCTAAGGATGCCCTCGTGGCAGCTCAGGTTTTAACACTACTAAACTTCTCTAAATTATTCATAGTGTAATGTGATGCTTCAGCCAACGGGGTAGGTGCTATACTGCAACAAGAAGGACATCCGGTTGTATTTTTTAGCAAGCCATTTGTAGGGTGACAATCAGGTTTTTCTACGTATTAAAAGGAGATATTAGTAGCTGTTTTGGCAGTCCATTGGCGACACTACCTTCTAGATCGCCGGTTTACTATTCTTACCGATCATCGGCCACTCAAATTTTTCTCAGATCAGAGATTGTTGACTCCACAACAGCAAAGATGGCTAGTAAAACTCTTGGAGTTTGACTTTGACATTAAAATATAAAAAAGGCTCAGATAATGGTGTTGCTGATTCATTATCTCGACGTCCCCCCTCCCTACTGACCTCCTTTATACTTGGAACATCTTCCCCACTGCTAGACAAGGTGCGCAAGGCAATCTTAACTCATGACATTTCTCAGAAACCTTTATTTCACGCACGACAAAGAACAGCTTCGGACTCGCGCTATATTTCGCCTTCTTTGGGGTTGCGTGATTCATTGATCTTGGAGCTACATAACTCACCAATAGGAGGACATGAAGGCGCATTGCGCATTTTCAAACGAATAACATAAAATTTTGTTTGGCCCCACCTGTTTAAAGATGTTAAACATATTGTGGCAAGTTGTGATATATGCCAAAGAGTTAAAGCAGATAATTCGGCTCTAGCATGTCTTCTACAACCCTTACCCGTGCCAAAACTTATATTGCAATATATCTCTTTATTGATGGATTACCATTATCAAGAGGTTTTTCTGTTATTTGGGTAATTTTTTATTGTCTCACCAAGTATGCACATTTTATTACCCTTAAACATCCATATTTGGCAGCTTCTCTTACAAAATTATTCTTGAAAGAGATTGTCCATCTACATGGCGTTCCGAGGCGACTGTTTCTGACCGTGACCCTATATTCTTATCTACATTCTGGACAGAGCTAATTTGATTGGCACAAACTTCTTTAGTGAAGAGTACAGCATATCATCCCCAGTCAGATGGTCAAACAAAGGTGGTAAACAAAGAACTAGAACTCTGGATCGCTTTCTCCCTTGGGTTGAGTGGTCTTATAACACAACATTTCATTCGACAATTCATATGACTCATTTTGAAGCAATTTATGATCGACCACCACCCTCGTTAACCGGTATATACATGGGACTACACAAGTTGCAGATTTGGAAGATCAATTACTTCGTCAAAATGATATATTTCGTTTCCTAAAGCACATCCCTGGACAATACCCACAATCGGATGAAGCAATAAGCAGACAAACATTGCACTGACCCAGAATTTTATATTGGGGAGTAGGTCTACATTAAACTTCAACCATAGAGGCAGCTATCTGTTGTTGTTTGACGAAAACAAAAACTGGCTTATCGCTACTTTGGCCAGTTTCCCATAGTGGAGAGGATTGGAAAGGATGCTTATAAACTTGATCTTCCACCAACATCAAATAATCATCCTTTTTTCATATTTTCCAACTCAAACTTCGGATAGGTGATTCACTTACTGCTTCTCCTACACTACCTTCTTGGGATGTTATTAAAAGAGTTCAACATGAACCAGAGCTGGTTATTGATCAACAGAAGTTCAGGGTGAAGGGCAGGCTACGCACTCAGCTTTTGATTAAAAGATGCCAGATGCCGGATACAGATGCTACATGGGAAGATGAATCAGACATTATGTTTCGGTTCCCTTCTTCAAGGTTTGCTAAGGGGGTGGACTTTTACGAGTCTTTCTAGACTATTAGGAGTCTTTATATATATTTACTGGTTTTTAATTTGAAAAGTAATAATTAGGAAGGTATTTAACTTTGGTCATGAGAGTAAATTCGTCCAAGGATGTTTTATTACAGATATGACTCATTAGGAGGTAGTTTACTTCAGTTATGAGTGTGATTTGTCAACAAAGCTTTGTCATAGTTATATAGGACTTATTAGGGGGTATTTAACATCAATTATGATTGAAATTCACGTGTTTTTTATAAAGGAAGTTGTTACTACTATTCTAGTAGAGCAGATCTAATCCAATTTCTTATTCTCTTTCTCCCTCTAGCTTTTCATTCCCTCCTTTCCTCGCTTTTTATCTTTTCTCTACTCTTTCTAAACCAGAAACATACCCAATTCATGCTACATGATTTCCCTTACTCTTGAACATGCAAAAATCTCTTGCAAGGCTGAAGCAACTCGTATCAGTAAGAATGGCGATACTTTTTATAATGTTTTGTTATATTGCTTAACTTCTTCTATCTTATAATGGTTTTTAATATTGCTAAAATATAAATTGGATTCAGATTCAACAATTTTTTATCTTAATTTATTAACGGATAAAGTAATTCGAGGTTTGCCGAGGCATTGTTTTGCTATGTTCTTTTATGGAGATCTTTTAGAGATAACTGTCCTCGTTGGAAAATCTTCATTTTGGAAATTTTCAAAATATTTATTTATCACATTAAAAAAGATAGACCTTTAATTAACAACATTTTTATCTAAAGAGTTGTTCTTTCATATGAAGAAGAGCTTTTTCTCTCAAAAGAGTTTCATAAAACACGCTCTAAAGTGATTGTTTACTTAAGTTAAAAAATCATATAAAATGAAAGAAGTAATCACATAAATTTTGAGAAGGTAAGAGCATGGATTTTTATTCTATGTGATTTCCATTAAATCAAATCGATAAAACTAGCTTTATCAAGCATAATTCGGACTTTGCTTCCTAAAATGCTTTTGTGAAACAAGACAAATAGTTAATTTTATTCAAACAATACATGGCCTTTTAAACATCAAACATGGGAGATAAACCTCACAAGATCTTAAACTGAAGTTATTTGCCATAAGCTTTTGGGCTGATTTGCAAATTTTGGATTTCCAAATCAGTGGATATGAAGAAGATTGAGAAAGTTGAGGTGGGCATCCCTTTCATCTTATGTAAGTGAGAGGATTTTTCTGCCTGTGTTTTTTGACGTCAAGATTCACTTGACATCTAGCAACTGAAGCTAAATTGGCAAGGCTGGTCCAATACAGATGAACGTACCCAATTGAACATAATTTATTGACACTTAAAATTTACATATGTAACAAAAATCGGTCAGAGGGATTTATTGCAGAGGGTTACTTGATGGAAGAAGTTGCAACTTTCTATGTGCGGTATGTTGAGGGAATGAAGTCCAAGTTGAGTAGACCTCTCAGATATGTTGATGGACCATTGGGGACGGGGCGGCCTTTTTATCGACGGATGAGGCTTACCAATTGCACTGGTTCGTGTTATTCATCTGCCAGGAGATTCACCAATACTTGTGTACGTATAAATTAACAATTTCACCCAATAACCCTCTAATTATTGTTGGTTAATAACATGTATATATTTGTCACTTTCTATTGCGTATAGAGAGCATAAAGACCAATTGAGATGTATGCAACCCAGAAGGACCACGCATCGTGTAAAAACAAAGCAACATAACCAATTTGTGAAGTGGTGCAAACCACATGTAAGTGTTAACCTTGTACTTTTTATGTAGTGAATTTAGTAAACTTCGAGTGATAGTCGAACGTAATTGGTGTCTCCATTTTGTTATGCTTGTAAAAGGTTTTTTAGAAGGGGAGAAAAATGGAACATTTAATATCCCTTTCACGTAGTCCGAATCGTGCTAAATCATACCAAGGGTTCATTACCAATGGTTACAAGTTTGAGATAGAATCCGTTGACCTGACGTGGACCACTTAAAACAGTGACGTTGCCACTGTGGGAGTAGGGGACGAGGCATTCTATAGTGTCTTGCAATTGGTGTTCCAAGTCTACATTGGATCATGGACACCTATGGGCCTGTTTAAGTTCAATTGGTACGACTTGAAGGCAGATATTGGTCTTGTTATGGATGACATTGGGTTCACTTTGATTAATACATTAAAGAAAAGTTACAAAGATGAACCTTTCATATTTCCATTTCGACCACAACAAGTTTTTTATCCGAAGGATCCCATAGATCCATCCTGGAGTGTGGCTTGTTATTGGAGACCTAGACACAATTATGACATCCCACAAATTATATCTAAGGGTAGACCTAAAGAAGATGAAGCCATAATGTTGGCACAAAACTCAGGCATTGGAGACAGGGCGAAGTTGAACCCTGAGGATAACATATTGTGGGTGCGTCCAAACCTAGGTGTAGGCACCAGGGTTGATATTGCAAATTTGAACCCTGAACATAATGTAGGGTTGGATTAATTAAATTCTCTGTTACTTACATTTTATTCTACATCTGGTTTTTATACTAAAAAAAGTCTATTCTTTTATTTTGCAGGGTAATCATGCCACCCAAGTCACCCCTTAGACCAACTACTACAGGTAGTTGCCACTTTGAGCTATCATCTCCATATACAAATGTCAAAGAATTGCCAAGTAAATTCTTTGTTGCTTACATTTCAATTTTTTTTTTAGCCATTATAGTCAATACATATATTTCATTTGCTTACAAGGCTCATGATAGACGTTTGAGTCTTTTGCCCTTCTTTCACATATCAAGAAAGTGAGGCCTTAGGTACCATTTCCATTTATGAATTGCATGAGCATCATATCACATTTTTAAATAACAAAAAAATTATTAAGTTCTTATGTTTGGTTTGATAACTCCGTCAGGCCATACCTCCCAAGAAGGGTTGGTGCCAAACCCAATGGAAGAGGATGAAGATGAGACACAACCACCCAAGGAGACACAACAGCCTGATGAAGACAAGACACAACCGCCCGAGGAGACACAACCACCCAAGGAGACACAACAGCCTGATGAAGACAAGACACAACCGCCCGAGGAGACACAACCACCTGAGGAGGATCTGCCACAGAGGGCGAAAGGCCCCACTAGAGTGTCCTTAATCAATCCCCAAGAAGGGGTTTAATAGACCATTGAAGTAAAAAAATGGGCAATTGGTTTCAGGTAAAGCAATTTCCTAGTCTACACTCATGGGCACGTATGCTAAGCGGAGCAGTTTTTCCCCCTACACTTGCAGTGGTGCGAATTTCCAAGGAATGAATAAGACCGGTGGCTTTAACATATTAATGTAAGTCATTGACCCAAGTTATTTATTTAATATTTTTTGTATAGTGAAATGTACTAATTCGTGTAGTTTTCCTTTTTTTGGCAAAATACAATTTTGTCAACGAACACAGTCAGCATGTCACCCCTCCTATCGCAATGAAGAAGAAACACTACAATGGAAAGACACCAAAACAACTCCTCAAAAATCCGTTGAAGAGTATCAATGAGAAGAAGTTGAATCTCCTTGTATAGTATTGGGTTGACGTGAAAAGGAAAAAAGCATTACAGAAGAATAAGGCCAATCTACAGATGTTGAAGTCCACGCACACCCTGGGGACAAATAATCTCGGCCATTTCTACAAGGAAGAGGTAGTACACTATTAAAACTTTAATTTTTCATTTAATTTCCATTAGGAAGTTCATACCAGTTAATGTAAGGAAATTCGAGTTAACTTGCATCTTGCATTGTAATTCATACTAGCACAAAACACAAGGACTCAATTTCGTCACTATAGATGTTAATGTCAAGGCGCACAAGTGGGCCAACAGAACATTTCCTGATGAAAAGATGGCGGCAATGTGGGTAAGTTTCCAAATTAATTATGGGTAATATTAATACGCAATATGCATTCTTAATTTGATTTGTTTTTCAACATTTAGAACAAGGTTGCCATGTGTGCTGCTGAAGAACATGTTGACATTTTCGTCAGACCCCACGTAACTGATACTCATCCTCGATGAGGTGTGTGGGGGCCACAGTGGAGGTTATGAGAGAGAAATTGGACTTGGTGTGCCCCTAAGAAGGGGTGATGGAGCATTTACTTCCAGCAACACGGTTAATGTCGCCGCAACTATGGGAGAGCTGCAAGAGACGCATGATGAAAGGAACGCATTCATGGAAGAAAGAAATACATTCATGGAGGAAAGGAATACATCGAGGGCCGAGGCACGGGAGGCACGATAAGTAAAGGAAGAAATTTGGGAGGCTATGCTCGGCATGAAAGAACTAATTGCACAACTGATGCAGTCACAATCATCCAGTTAGCCACCTACAGGTTGGACTACATTTTTATTTTGTTGTCATGTTCAAACTTTTAAAATTTGTCAGGGGGTAGATGAGAAAGGCAGGGAGGCTGGGAGTGGAAGATCGATTTGATATTCGGCAGGAGGGGAAAATTTAGCAACCTAGACAGATCTGATTGAGAGTATTTTTTTGTACCTCATCAGTGCTCATGATTAACTCATGGTTGACCGAGTATTGTTTTGTACATGATAGTTGACTGGGTTTAGATGCATTGTGTGGGTGTATATGATTGATAGTTGACTCTTGTAGCTAGATGTCTTATATATTTTTTATTTTGTAAAGTTCTGTTGCATTGACCTTTTGTTTGAAATTTTGTACTACTTATTGTGGAGTTTATGTGAAGTTAAATGGTTCAATGACTTATTTTTACGTGAAGTTCAGTTTTTGTGAAGGTTAGTTTGTGTGAAGTTGGTTTAGATGTGGCTTAATGTAGAGTATATGCGAAGTTTATTTTGTGTGAAGTTTATGTTGATGTTGCATGTGTAGTTTATGTGAAGTTTATGGAGTTTAATTTGGAGCTTATGTGGAGTGTAATTTGGAGCTTATATGGAGTTTAATTTGGAGGTTATGTGGAGTATAATTTGGAGCTTATGTGAAGTTTAATTTAGAGTGTAATTTAGAGCTTATGTGGAGTTTAATTTGGAGGCTATGTGGAGTGTAATTTTGAGCTTATGTGGAGTGTAATTTTGAGCTCATGTAGAGTGTAATTTGTTTTATTTAACAGGTATGTACATCATTCTTTTTACAGGAAAAACAATAAAATAATAATAATAATAATAATAATAATAATAATAATAAGACTTGGACGATGGTTGACATTAAGTTTTAAAACATATTTGGGCAACGGCCGAGATTGTCGCCAAAAATATGACCGGCCGACCCTTAAAAAGGTTTGCAACCGGTAACCCAAAGGTTTACCATCCACCAATTTATTTGGACACATTTAGGTGACGATGTTGACTCATCGCCCAACAGGCGTAAAATCGACTGTCGCCCAAACTTTCGGAAGGGTGATAGTTATAACCATCTCTGGAAGCGCTATTGGGGAAAAGTCGGCAACTGTCGAAAAATCGCCCCAAGTTTTGCAAACCGTCACCGGAAGCCTTTTTTCTACTAGTGTAACTTTCTTCTCCGTGTATGATGTTCATGATTTTTCCACAAAAGAGTCTCAAAGAGAATCTTGACCTTAAGTGGCTAACGGCCAGTCCCCATTACTTCAATCACCTACAATTCAGAAATGCAACTAAAGGTTTCTAGTAGTGATTCGGACGGCGTTTAGTTAGTATATATGCATGAATTGCTTTGGAGAACAAGCCATCAACTATTAATGGGGTCAAGGGATACAATTACTGGCACATCAAATACCCATTATGTTACTCGTTGGATATCCTAAAAGAGTCGCATGAAGCTTATCCCCATTACTTCTGTATCCTGGAATTCAGAAGACTCAACCATAAGGTTTCTAGAAGTGATTCGAATGGAGTCTAGTTAAAATATTTACACGAATTGCCTAGACTTTTAATGCCATGAAGGGATACAATTATGTGCACCGAGTTGGGCACAACACATACTTGTGTGTTACTAGCACGATTCCCTAAAAGAGCCATTTATTACCCGTTTTCATCCCTATGCACATGACAACAATCCCTTTTCGAGACTCAAAACACAGCCACCAGCGCACGAGGACAATGCGACACCACCATGAATGAACGAAGGAAAGTTAGGCCTAGATCTCAAGGGCCTTGGTGGATTGCTGTAACATGAAATAACTTCCTCTTGTTAGTGATTAACAGTGGCATTTTTATTTATCTTTTTATTATAAATATTTAGAATTTTGGGCATTTCTATATATTTAAAGAAAAATATTTACTAATATATTAATAGTAGTACGGAAAATGAATATTTAAATATTCAGTACAAAAAATCGAGAATTTATCTGATATGTTTTTATTAAAAAGAAGATAAATGTCACATTATAACTATATAGTTTATACTACACTAATGTCAAACATAAGAATATTTAATAAATTAAGGTTTATAATATTTCCAAAAGTAGGCATACCATTATTCCTTTATTCACTGTTAATTAATAATATACACAAGACCTAAATATCTTTCAGTCCTCAAACTAAGAAAAATAATTTTACTATTATAAGATATTCTTTTGTAAAAGTTCCTCTCGTTATGGAATTCTAAGCACCTGAAAATTCCACTTTTCCACGAGAGGAAAAGGAAAGTCTCCATCACAGGCACAATTTACAAAGTGGATAGTATTAACTGTCTTAATTTTAAGGGCAATTCAGTGTAATATGGAATAACATAACAAAGAAGGATTCTCTGTGACTTTTAGTCTGGCACTCTATTTTCTACTAACCCCCTGAACCACTTGAAAACCTATTACTTTGAACCATTTCTCGAGGAACCCAAAGCAGAGTATGGGTTGTCCTTGCATCTTGGTTCAGATATCAGTGCTATTGGATTGAAAAATACAAAAGATTAGTGTTCAATTTCAATGATTCAATGCAGATAGAAGTTCCACTTAAGCCTCAACAGTTAGGTGCATACATACTTGAAAAGCAACTGCAAGGAAGCAGACCACTAGTACCATTACAACAGAATACCCTGGATAACATGATACTTCAACACCACTTTCTTTTTCTTCCTTTCTGTATCTCATGACACTGCTTGTCTTTCTTCAAATCAGAGCAGCAGGTGATGGCCTTCCCTAGAAAATATTGTTCTCGCCGTTTATAAGCTTTGTATTTGTCAACTGCACTCGGGTCAAATATCGGTCCTTTTTTTTGAGAGAGAGAAAGAGAGACAGACAGACAGAGAGAAACAGAGAAAATAAGAAAATTGTATTCAAGAACTCAAAAGGGCAATGTACAACGAAGAGGTGGCAAAGGGGCCTTGAAAAACTGCTATAGAAACAGGCGTAAGCTAGCTAGGCTGACAAACAATATAGGAAGGGATGGGTCAAAGCCAAGCTGTTGATGCCATCACTCCTTCCCTGTTTTCCCTCGGCCACTCATCTGTAATCTTCTTTTTTTTTTTTTTTTTTTTTTTTTTTTTTGTTTTGGATACTCCTGCAGCTAACACAAGTCATGTGATTATTGATATCATGAAGCTTGAACGATGCAGAAGTTACAGCATTTAAGATAGCAAGAGCACATGGAAACTAGTTAATGGAGGCGACGGATGGAACTAGGGTGAGACGCTCTGAATGGGAATACTAATTGAAGTTAAAACCTGCGAACATGAACCAAGGAGCAAAAGCTTAAGCATATAATATCATACGGTTGTAAGTTTCTGTAGCCAATAAATCTAGTCTCTAGGAATCTCCCGTTGTTCTATAACTATGTTCTTATTGTAAAATCTCATTCAATGAATGAATTTGGAGTCACATATGTTCATCCCAAATCTTCAAAGTTTATTTTATCCGAAAAAAACTAGGTCTCTGGGACTAAATTCCACAATAAACGTCAACTACAAGCTAGTTCAAAGACCATTTGTTGTTTCCTCACAACTAAACTTTTGCATCCAGACAAAATCCGAGAGAGCAGATAATAGCAGAAGCTGTATGTATAATGTACAACAAGAAGCGAGCAGTATGCAGGTAAGAACACTCAAGTTTCAAATTTTCTGCTCTGCAATTAATGATATTGCACATAAGACTAGAGAAGATTATAATTATACATACATCTCTTGAAATCCCCAAAGAAACATTTCTACAAATACACGGAGCGCCATTACCTCCAAGCTACAAACTATTGCAGGAAGTATCCAGAGAGGAAGAGGACAAAGAGAAAGAAGAGACTCCCATAGATAAGGATCGCCTTCTGCCCGGACGTTAGCGCGTTGCCGCCGAGCCCAAACTGTTGGTTCTGCGCAAACCCCGCAATCTCCACACTCTTGCTAACGAAGAAGGACTTGGCAGCACCACAGGTCGGGCACCTCCAATCCTCCGGCAATTTCTCGAAATCCAGCCCCGGCGCAATCGGGTAAGAGGGGTCACCCACCGCCACATCGTAGAGGAACCCACAGGACCTGCACTCGTAGATTCCGGTGTTCAACACGGCGAACTTCTCTTCAAGTCTCCGCTTATCGAACTTGTCTTCCTCTTCGTCGGTCTGCGGGAGGTCTGGTTTGTCAGAAACCGGCTTGTCTTCCTGGGACACATCGACGGATTTCAGAGACCACCGACGGTTAATTACGAAGGTTTTCTGGGAGGGAAGCGCGGGTTTCCCCGGGTGGAGGAAAGAAAATCGGGTAATGGGCCGAAATTTTCTGCTTTGGAGATGGATTGAGAAGGTGGGTCTTGCTACTGCGGAAGCCATAGCTGCAACTTGGCGCAAATCTGAAGAAAATGGAGGGAACAAAAAATAAGAATTTGAGGCAGGAGTGGAGAAGAGAGAGTAACGAGAGCAGCCGAGCAAGCATATGCTTCTTCCAAATGGGAAGTGGGGTCGGATAAGGTGGAGTGGACGATTCTTCTAACTCGTTCCATTATGTAGGTGCCTGTGTACGGGTGAGTTTTAATTATGGCCCCTTGTTACTGGTTAATGAGATCATAGGTGCAAAAAAAAAAACAAAATTCATTTTTTAATCATGGGATTGAATTTTATACGATTAAAATGAGTATTTGAGAATACTTCCGGAGTCGGTCCTCGGAATGCGGAACCTGATAACCGGATCTGCAGGAACCGAATGCGCCCGGAAGCAAGCAGCGTTTACCCCGAAATAAGTAGAAGCGAGGCCCAGTAGGTGGGTCTCTTTTTTCCTCTCTCTCTGTGTCTCATTTGGAAACAAAAACCCCCAAATTCATTCCCCGAAGGAGCAGAGAAGACTCCGTCAAAAATATGCCTGCAGAGAAGGAAGATCCCAGCAGCGTTTACCCCGAGGAGGAAGACGAAGACGACGATGACGAGAGCCTCGACGAGGACGACGACCAGAGAATCCTGCGCGCGCGCCGGAACGAGGAGGAAGACGAGGATCTGGAGGAGGATCTCAATTCGCCCTCCGCCTCCAGCTCCGACGACGACGACGAAAACCCTCCCACCAACCCTACCGTCCTCCCCCAATCCGTCACCGTCGCCGTCCCTCCTCCTCTCAACGGCTCCTCCGACGTCGTCGTCGCCTCCGAGCCGCCGCACCCCGTCGGGGTGGTCCCCACCACCGCCGCCGCCGCCGCCGAGACGCCCTCCCCGAAGCGCCTCCGCACCGACGAGAAGAAACCATCCGCCGCCTTGGACGACTCCCGCAGGCTCTTTCAGCGGCTATGGACTGACGAAGACGAGATCGGGCTTCTTCAAGGGTTCTTGGAGTACACGGTGCAGCGGAGCCAGCCGAATTCCTCTTCCCACCACCACGACACGACCCCCTTCTACGACCAGATCAAGACGCGGCTCCAATTGGATTTCAACAAGAACCAGCTGGTCGAGAAGCTTCGGAGGCTCAAAAAAAAGTACCGCAATGTGTTGAACAGAATCGGGTCGGGAAAGGACTTCACTTTCAAAAGCCCTCACGATCAGGCCACCTTCGAGATCTCTCGCAAGATCTGGTCGACAGCTTCCGCCGAAACATTTGAGGATGAGGACGGGAATACTCAAAATGGGACTGTTAATAATCCGGACAAGAAGGTTTCGAGATCGGCCAGGCGTTCCAGAAAGAGATCGGCTCCCATCATGGAGGATGCTCATGCCACCAATGATCCTCCGCCTCCGCCTCCAGCTGTAACTTCTTCGATTCCAAACGTAATCGAGGATACTGTGAGAAGCTGTCTCTCTCCCCTGTTCAAGGAGTTGCTTCAATGCGCCCTCAACGGGCCTTGTAATTCCGGGATTATGGGGGGACTGGCGCTGAATCCCCTGCCACTCAACTTCGGGGGAAATGCAATAAATTTGGGAAATTTGGACGGTGTGGACGAGAGGTGGAGGAAGCAGCAGATATTGGAATTGGAGGTTTACTCAAAGCGGTTAGAGTTGGTGCAGGAGCAGATCAAGTCGGCTTTGGAGGATCTTAAATCTATAGGTGGATAGTAAGTGTTTTCACATTGCCTTTCGCTTTGTTAGTAAACATGAAGAAAGGTACTGCCTTTGCAATTCATCAGAGTACAGAAAAAAAAAAAAAAAACTGTTTGAAATAACCCTTTTGTAGTTCCAGTTCAATCGGAGTTCAGCTAGTTTTTAGTTACATCTATATATATTGGTTGGGAACTGATGGTCATATCATCACGTGTACATACTCGATGACATTTTCTCTGTTTCTTGGAGCTGAATCATCTAATAGGTGATACTGTGACCCTAATTGCTACACTTGTCTTTATGATTCATCCACTATTATCAGATGGGATCATCAGTAGATTGGTTCCTTGGTTGGTCTTGCTTACTTTAGTACGAAAAGAAAACTTTTTTTCAGTCTATCTTGTTTGTTTTAGGACAGGCTTCTTTCACCTTGTAAAGATTTGTAATTTATGTAACAGTATTCGTAAGTTCTATTTGTTGGTACTTTGATTAATTAGACTTCCCGCGTATCAATTTCATTTTGGAGCTTTTCTGGAAATCCTACTCTCCTTGGCTTCTTGCCTTCACATCTTGCAATCGCATGCTCAGGTGTTGAGAACGACTCTTGATCTTCAGCTGGTTTTCTTGTCAATGGGTTTGCAAGCACCAATATATATGTTATTGTTGGTATTTCAATCAGTGGTTGAACCAAATTGTACAACGCGTGGTATTATTTTAAGAGTTTGTAGTCTCCAATGGTCCTCCAACTTGCAATGGCATTTCAGCGCAATTCCTACAAAACAAAACATCACTTGAACTAGAAACAACAAAATCATGCACTGATGGAATTAACTGCAAGATTCACGAAAATTATGAACTGTAATTGGAGAGAGTACTTCAGTTCCCTATTAAATGGCAACGCGGATGTCGTCCCGTTAATTCCAACAAATACTTAACAAAGATTTCATTCAAATCGTCATCTTGCTGAAGATTTCGTTGAATACTTCATACGCTGATTTCACTTGTCGTATTCCCTATCTATAAGGAATGCGTGAAATACTTGTCTTCGATCACGAGCCAACACCAAACCGATACATAACGGATTATATAATCAAAGAGGAAAGACAAAACCACGCAACAGTCACCAATGCGGTCCGCTTCCGGACATGGGAGCAAAGAGAAGAAAAAACTGCAAATAGCGTATTATACATGAAGATGCTAAGAAGTGACTACGATAAAAAAAAAATATAACTTTAATCCTAAGTGCATAGCATCTCAATTATCCGTAATCTAAGATTCTTCCTCACTATCATCACCAAACACTGAGGTAACTTTCAGTTCCACCTTCGGTTTCTTGGAAATGCTAACAGAAATGCCCTGAAAATACACAAACAATACATACATCGCTATGCTAGCTTTAAAATAACACTGAACAAGGCAATGCATGCTTGCTTCAAAAAATAGCAGTGAACAAGATAATGTGTTACAAAATGAGTTGAGACGGATCTACTTGACGTCAATTTCTTTTATTCTAACACATCTGGCATTATCCGAAGACAGCCATCTTTGACAGCTAGTGGAAAGAACTCCTATTCTGTACAAGTTTATGAACCCAAATGCTTTTCAATACACTCTCTCCCCTCTCAAATTTCAGCATCCTTTTTCCTCCAATGTAAAAATTTATTTGAATCTAATTTCCTCTAAGTTAATTCATTCAATTATAAGAATTTTGTTAACACCGATATGAAAATTACTTTGCTCAGTGGTCACATGAGGGTTTGTAAAGGGAGGTGTTGGATTCAAGTATTTTTTACAGTATGCAGTAAGGAGTCTTCATGACAGCACACATTCAAAAATAATAAATTAAAGTAGCAAAGTTAACATAAATGAAAACAGTGATGAGTCCTAAACTCAACTAAAGATAACCAACAACAGGCCAGTCAATCTGCATAGTGAATTTCAGACTCTTTACTTCTTAAGAGTTGCAGATTCCAGATTTGATGCTATACCCAACTAAAAGCATAAAACCGATCAACAGAATGGACCAATTCTGACGAACCTAAAAAACATGGAGGCTGTTCACCATGTAAGAATGAGCACAATTAATCAATTTCTTTGGACAAGAAAAACTGTTCTATTTTCTCACATGATAAGAATGATATTCCTTACATAAATACAAACTAAGTAACAAGGAATGTTTATTTTAATACAAATTAAGTAACAAGGAATGTTTTAAACGAATTTTCCATATTGATCTAAATTTCAGTTAGAAAATACTAACCTAACTTAACTAACAGGATAGCTCCAGTTTCTAAAAATTGCATACATGGGGTCAATACTGAAGTTGAATGAATGTCAATTAGGTTTCACATTGATCTTTATACCAAGAAGTATGTAGTAGTTGTAAACACGAACTTCAAAGAAAGATATTAATTAATTGGAAAAGCAATTGGGCTATTACATAGGATCTTAATCTGCAAACTGGGAAGTACCTTAGTTGAACAAGCTTTGGGGGTAAAACCAAACTTCAATGTCTTTCGTTGATCTTGAACAGCTACAGCCGTAGCACCTGTTGATATGTTGGTAGCAAGCGTAGCTCCAGATTGCTCTTGCTGCTCTTTCTGTAGCAGTTGTTGCTGTTGCTTATGAGCATCGGCACTGTATTGAGTTGTTAAACGATTAACAAATATATACATAAGCCACTACAAGAAAACCACAAGGTAAGAAAAAATAAGAGAAAAAATAAAGAAAAAAGGAGAAGATACATTTTAGCAAACTTCGCCATTTCCTTTTCTTGCCGCAGCTGTTCTCTTTTCTGCCTATCATCGCGACTGCTAGTACCATGCATTTCTCTCATTTCTTTGAATCGCTACAAACACAAACCAGATGTAAATTAAAATATTTAATTTTTTTCATGAAATAGGTGGTACACTATTTTTCGAGATGTTCGATTAGAAGAAGGAAAAAGTTCTTTAAACTAATGAATCATCGCAGTATCATCAACATATCATTAAAAAATCAATTAACCAATAATAGCATAATGAACATAATTACCTTTCTGTGGTTGTGATCATATGAACTCAGATGAACTTCAAATTCCATCGCCAGCTTGTACTGTTTGTTACAGAGATCACAATAGAAAACTTTGCGAATTTCCTTCACTTCAGTCTGGATTTTCTGCTCACGTTCTGCAATGACCTGGTTTTTAACCATGTGCAGAAAGAAGCAGAGGCAGTAGAAGAAAGCCACCAGATAACAAATGAAATTTCTCTAGAACCTCCGATATAACCTTATAGATAAAAGTATATCCCATCAAAAGGCACTTCCTATGTTTATATACAATCCCATACACATACTCTATCTGAAAGCAGACAGAGAGAAATAAAAGTATATTGAAATACCTCCCGCTTCTTAGCATGCTCCTCAGTTTCTTCAAGTTCAATGTCCAGTTTCTTCCTTTGAACATTCTCTTCTGCAGTAAAAAAGTCATCTTGCTCTTGTTTCCCTACACCTAATCTCGGATCTCTCATCCCAGCTTTTATTGGCTCAACTATCCCTGTATATTTTTTTTTTTTTGAAAAAAATAAATAAGTATGTTGTACATTTTAATGTCCTTCACATTGTCCAGAGGAAAGATGTAAATTCTCATGCAGCTAGCAATTTTAGCACTCCACATTAATCCAAACATGTAAAAGGCATATTCCAAAAAAATAAATAAATAATTACAGAGGACCAAATGGACTTTTTAGTAAACACAAATGAAAGAAATAAACATGTTGCAAAAAAATTGATGATAAGTTTACATTGAAATAAAAATGCAATGTAAAAGATCGTTACTTTAACTCAGCAGCAGAGTTTATGCAATTGACAAACACAAATCCTTCCATTCCAAAAAAGTAAAAAAAAAGAACAAAAAAAGGAAATCCAAAACAGATTTGCTTCTTCATGCATTTAATTTGCCAAAGGACACCATGTCAGCTAGAAATCATTCAAACTACACCTACATAGGCAAAAAAATCAAATAAGCATAGTATCGGAATGCATAGAAAGACATGCCATTACAATTGAAGCATTTAATGCATGTCAAATGACACTCTGAACTAAGACTATGGCAGCAGTACCTTGTTCATCTTTGCCAAGACCTTTGCCTTTCCAACCCATCTTCTGCAGAAGCCTAAACCCGATGTTAGAAGATGTTAATTGCGTATCTAAACTTGCCTGCTCCACATTATCAAGGTCAAGATTTTGCGTTGGTCTGTGGTGTATAGGAAGCCGAAAATCATCTCCCACATCTTCAGCAAGAGAATCTCCATATGCCTATAAGATCAAAGATAAACAAAACCACATAGAATTTAAGCATGTGATCTTTTTCAAGAATTATTTTTTTTTTATAAAAACAATAAGGTAGTTGGTGTAGGGGATTCAAGAATTAAAGATTTAATTTTTCTTTATTGAAAATAGGTGTGCCATTCATTCATTCCAATAAAATAGTGTACAGCCCAAATGGGCAGAAAGAGTACAATAAAGCCAGGGGACCCAAACAGCCAATTGCTGCAGAGATGCCCCTTGCATAGCTAAAAGATCAATCATCCCATTAGCACTCCTAAGAACATGATTCCAACTAACAACAACAGTAGCTTAAGGATTTAATTTTCTGTAGAGTGAAAATACAGATAGCTAAACTAAATCAACCTAGGAATAATTCAATGTCGTACATTAAATCAATACAATATTGGGCTCCATCAAGCTTTGTCAGTTTCCTACATAGGACATAATATTCTTCTGCATAAGTGCAGCAAAGCTTATTACACACACAGAGCGTTTTTAATCCTTGAATATGGATTAATTCCCACCAGAGCAGTATCCTATACTCAGCACATACAACATGAGGACCTGTGTTCAGATTTTCCAATCTTCAATAAAAATAAGATGGAGCACACAAGTTGAAAATAACGGACCAGTTCAGATCAAGACAAAGTCAAAAAGCAACTAAAATTGAAAAGAAGACAAACTTCTCTTCCAGGGAACGTTCCCTGGCACAGACAAATGTTTCGTTATAGGTATATTTGTGCCTTCATAGTGGGTTAATAAGTAAGATAAATATTTGGGCTTTGTATAGTTTGGGGAATAACTGCCTACTTTGATGGAAAGTTGAAGTGAGGGTTTTTTTAAAAAAAAAAAAAAAAGAAAAAGAAAGAAAGAAAAAGGTTGGTCCTCTCTCCACCCAAGTAGACTTCACGTAAAAATTTCTCTCCAACAGAAAGTGAATCACAAAAAGGGAGAAGAAAGACAAACTCAATTTGGTTAATCTCCAGGTGTTTGCAGTCCAAGTCTCTTCAACAAAAGTTGCAATGGATCAAGGTATGTGTTATCTTTATTACTGTGATGCGAAAAATCATGATATTTATATCATTGATTTGATTATATTTAATCATTGATTTGCTTCTTGGATCAAAATCATTCATCTCTTTAAAGATTTCCATCATGAAACACCTAAAAGGTGTTATTCTGGATGCCGTCCTCAAATGAAGAAGTCAACATGCTTAAAACATACAGTCACGAAGGAAAAACATGTACTTAATAAGAAATCAAAATTAAAGGGCAAGAATAAATTTTTCAATCTGCTGTTACAACTTAAAACATACAGTCATTAAAGAAAGACCTGTACCTCCCACATATAAAAACACTAAACCATTTAGAAGAATCGGCCCCTCCCACTAGAGAAAAAAAAAAAAAAAAAAAAAAAAAGAACGACCTGCCCAGACAATACGAACCTCTTTCCTTTCTCGTTGCCTTTTATCTTGTGAATTAGCTTCTCCTCTGTAATTGTATCGCCTATTATCCAAGTCCATTCCCTAAAGCAACAATTAAGCCATAATCACCTCAAAATTATAAAAGTTTTACAAACAAACAGAAACAAACATAATGGATAAACAAAAAAAAAGTAAAAATACGAAAAATCTTTCAAGCATCAGGATCACAAAGAAAAAGAACTGCAGCTTAGCTTGCGTATTTACATTCAGTTTAAAAATAAAAAACGACGGTCAGAAGAGCAGTTAAGACTGGAGAACTCCATATAGTAAATATCATTAATCACATCAACTATAACGTTTAGCAAAAAAAAAAATCAAGGAGTTTCTATGCGGGGACGGGAGATGATGAAAAGGGAGAGAGCCTCGTTTTATTACCTAAGCGAAAGGGGTCAAAGATGCGTCTCTCCCCGAGCTCTCGCAGGTCTCCTCCCAAATGTTCGAAATCAATACACGAATTATTGGAGGCACGGTTCCTTTACGCTCTGGTGCGCGTAGTCTGCGCCTTGCTCTTTCTTGAAGACATAACACCGCGAAGAGCCCACAAGGGCCACAACAAATTATGGGTGGGCTTTAAAAGTTAAAAAGTTCATGTTTAATGTTTAATCGAAACCCACACAACAAGTGTTCAATATGGGCCTAAACGATTCTATGTTGAACCGGGATTGCTCGGTTTTACCGGTTTATCTTTTCTATTGCTTAATTTATATTATTTTTTAAGAGCCAAGAATACAGGTATTCCTTGTTGAAATAAGAGTGTAATAATGATAGATGGCCCGTTGGATATAATTAACACCTCCAATCTGATAATTGATACAATCCTTATCCTTGAGATGGTAAAATATTAGGATAGTATTAGGATTTTAACTTTTTAAGTATAAAGTAGAAAATAAAATGACCAAATGATAATATTGGTCGATTTGGATTTTCTCTTCCTGAATCTAAATGCAGCTACCCATCTCACTAAACTTTGAACTATACAACACTAGTAGAAAACCCCTTTCTGTTGGCGATTTTCAATCAAAATCGCTGGCGAAAAGAGGATTTATTGGGAATATATATCAAAACCCCTAACACTATCGCCTAACAAGTTAAACCCCCAAGAGAGTATTTTTACTCAGGCGTAATTTTCATCAAATTGCCCAGAGAGGGGCTTCAGAGAAAACCCCAAACGCAAAAGTGATTTTAACTTGGCAATTATTAAATGGACGGAAACGGAAATAGCTCTTCCGAACCCGTTTTACCTGTTTACCGTTTAAGTAAGGGTAATATAATAAATTTATATTTTTACTTAATTTAATCATAAAATATTTATTTTGATATAAATAACCTTATTATGTTTTTTATCACTTATTATAAAAATTTGAGGAGTTGCAAAGTTTGGAGAGAATTTGAATATTTCTATATTTTGGCAATTATTAGAAGTCAATATATATTGACTTTAACTCATTGTCTCATAAAGTTATAGAATCATAGCCATAGACTCATAATCATAGAGGATAGATCATATATTATAAATTCATAATTAACTAAATAAGGTAGTATTAGTTATCTAAGATTAAAAAAATTTCATTTGTCTTATGAATGTCAAATTTTATAAAAACGGCAATTATTTTTATAAATGTAAACAATTGTCATACAAAAATAAACATATTATAATTCATAAAAACAATTATACAAAGATAAACATAATAATTAACAAATACACGAGATTGAAGAGTGCAAATGGTTTTTTGGGTTGGACAATTTTGAATATAAAGAATTAAATGTATTTGGATATCAATTTTAAGTGTAGGAGACAATTTATATTTATATTTTGATTTTTGTGTTATGTAACTTGTATTTTGAACTCTAGAAAAGTGTTGTATTTGATTGTTTATAAGTAATTTTCTTAATTTTTCCTCTTTTTTTGGGTTTTTGTGATTTTTATATTTTTTAATTATTTACCCGTTTATTACCCATTTATTACCCGATTACCCGGTTTCCGACGGGTAATACATGGGTAAAAATTTCACGGAACTTAACGGATACAGACGGTAACGGGTAAAGGGTTCAAAAATATATAAACGGTAGACGAAAACCCATTACCCGTACCGTTTATTACCTGTTTACATCCCTAACTAGGAGAGATCTTTTTAAGCCGATGTTTTTGTTCAGTAAAACCCCACCCCTCTCATATATGAGTGGGCCCCTAACTTATCTCTTTCTCCCTTGTTCCAAGTGAGAGAGGGATAGGGAAACTAAATCAAGAAGGGAAGATAGAAACGGGAGAGAAGAAAAAAAAGGGGGAGTTCGTGAGAGAGACGCGTGACCAGAGGAAGAAAAAGAGGAGGCCCAAGGGTTTGCCTCTCGAGAGGAAAACGGCAAAAGAGAAGAAAGAAGGAGATAGAAGGAGAAAGAAAGAAGAAGAAGGGGGAAAAGAGGAGGAGTTGTTGGTGTTCAAGAAGCTCACTGAGAAGTCCTCTTTCATTTGGTTCCTTATTTCCTTTCTTCATGATTTATTCTTTTCTTCTATGATTCTCTCTTTGTTGGAATTGTTGACTCATGGTGAAATTTGTGTTAATGAGTCAAGATAAATCATGTATGATATGGTTGTGAGCTTCTAGATAATCTTGAGAAGATATTTTAAACCCATTGCATATTTGAAGATAGTGGATTTTTCATTAAGACAACTTAACGGTCACCGCGGTGTTTTTCCCACACTGGGTTTCCACGTCAAAATTGTATGTTGTGCCTTCGAATTGTTGATTCATCGCCAGAGATGGCTTAGAACCAATAGTTCATTATCTAATGGATCTTTCATGTGCGTTTTAATTTCTGCACACAATGTGTTCGGTGAAATGCCTCATTGAGAGGTTTTGTTCATTTAGTATAAGTCTTGCAGCCCATTCTACACAAAGAGAACAAGTTATTATTCGGAGGATTTTTCCCAACAAGTAGTATCAGAGGAGGCTCTATGAATTAGTTTTCTTGTGTGTTGATATAGATGAAAAAAAATCGTTTGAGATGATTAAATTAACCTCAACGAATTTTTCAGTTTGGTAGCGCAAGATTCTTGATTTGTTTATTTGCAACAATCTATTTAAACTGGCACAAGGTATGACAAAGCCAGGAAAGTATGAGTGATGAAGATTGGAAATTTTTGCATTGGAAAGTTTTTGCTAGTATAAGGCAATGGGTTTATGCTAGTATGTTCCACCCCATAGCTGAAGTAAATGATGCACGAAAACTATGGAAGAGTTTATAATCCATGTATGGAAATGGTATTCCCAAAAATAAAGCCATAATAATTAAGAGGCTTGTAAATCTAAAGTACAGGGATGGCCGTACTATGATTGAGTAAACTTCATCAGCAATGAACATGAAAATTGATAATAAGATGCAGACACTACTACTTCTTGGCTCTTTACTTGATAGTTCAGAGACTAGTGATTTCGCTAATCAATTTTGTACTCGAACTAACTATGGATATAGTTAAAGATAGTTTGCTCAATGAAGAAGCAAGAAGAAAAGAAAAGGGTGAATATTCTTCCTCTGAGGCCTATGTTAGTGAAAAACAAGATGTTCGAGGAAAAAGTATATTAAGAAGTCCACTTTGAAACGGCAAAAGGAATTTTCTTATGGGAAGATCAAATTCTAGAAGTACCATCAAGTGTTATCATTGCAACAAGATAAGAGCATATAAAGAGAGACTGCAAAATTTGGAAAAGAAAGCAGAAGGATGAAAAGAAGAATGAAAAAGATGTTCATGCATTCACGTCTTGGAACCAAAGGAAAATGTCGAACGACCTTTGTTGGTATTCTCTTTTCGCCAGCCTTTTTTTTGTCCATCTCGATCTAATACACCTTGGGCAGCTATTCAAATATTTGTTTTCATTTCTGTATAGTATGTAAGCATTGGGGCATGCATGAATCTTCTTGTAATCTAACCCTAAGTCAGACATTAATTTTTTTGATTCATACCAATTGTTGGGAATCGGGTTATCTAGGGGGGAGAGCATCCTTGATAAGCGCAACCACATCCGAGAAAGATTTGTTACTCCATTTGTTCAAACACTTTATCTGGAACAAGTGAACCATGAACGAAAGCTTCGAGTATTTTCCACAACCTTGATACAGTGGTCACTCTCCTCAATTAATTGCTCAAATTTACGCATTTCCGGATCTTCACATTCACCCCCAGTGTTTTTACCTTCCACATCTTGCATGAAAGCATCGTTTAATATTGTTGACATCTGTAGGCTATATCCGATCTCTATCAGATCATTTGTTTGTTGCTCAGTTCGTGGTGCACCGTGGTAGTACCAAACATGGTATCGTACTACAAATCTCTCCCTTACTATATGGTACATTACGGTGTAGCTGTCAAAATATTTTCTATTCTCACATCTGCTACATGGGCATCTTAAAAGACCATTTCCTTGAACCGGCAACTGTCGTTTGGCGTACTCTACGAAGAACACAATTCCTTCCAAAAATTCAGGCTGGCACCAGTCAAGCTTGCTAGTGTACCGGTACATCCACCTCCTGTCATTGAGATAGTCCATCTTTGTGGCACACCACAAATACAGACCATAACAACAAAAGGATGAAGAGTAAGATCCTATTCCACACCCTAGAGAAGGTTTCTACTATTCTCTTGCCTTCCTCTCCCTCTCCATTCCTCTCTCAAACAGACTAATGAACTGGGGGATAAGAGACAGATAGAGAGAGAGCAGGGAGCAGAGAGAAAGAGAGACGGCATTATCAAATATAGTAGTGATCATACTACATAACAACAGAAAATAAATTAAACAGCAGGTACCTAAAGTCTCATTACATTCACACGCTCTTCATTCACTCCATAGTACGGAAACAACATTATCAAACCATATGTAACTTAACAAACCTCATGACAAAATACTAAATAGGTTCAGTTACATATGGCAAACATAAACGTATAAGGCAAAAAAAAAAAAACAGAGAAAGCATAAACGTATAAGGCAAACAATTGGTAATTGATTAAACAACAGGTACTTAAAGTGTACTTTATTCCTTCCTATATAAAGACCATCTTAATAACCATCTAACCGGAACAAAAATAGAGAAAGCAAATTATTGGTCTACAGTGTCAGTTTTGTTTTGAGATCTCTATTTAGATTGTGCTTTTTTTTCACTGTTCTCAGAGACTTAAACCTTGTAGCTTTGAGTTATGTGATTGGGTTGGATAAGCTGTTTTTAGTGAAGTTGATAAAGATTAAAAAGTGTCCAAAATTAATTTGTGCAGGCCAGTACAAGTTGGTTGTTTGATATTCTCTTTCCTCAAAAAAAATATCCTAATAAACTCTCTTAATGATAACTTGGCTTAAGTTTATATTTCCTTTTTGCTACTTCGTTAGACTCCGAGAAGAACATTAGCATCTTCATATTGCATGGAGAAGATGAGCAAAGTGATCCTTAACTGATGTAGTAATTCCAGGTGGTAACATCCTGAAATAGAACATTAGCATGATGACTTGTTCTAAAATGTCTCCTATCCTCTCTAAAAAGAAATCATTTTTCTAAAAGACTAATGAGAAATATTTGGAGAACAATCTAAACAACACATGGGACGCAGAACTATGGAACATGGAATACTGACATATGGGAATGAGGTCCCAAATGGATTATCAAAGAAGGAATTAAGCCACAAATTGTCTCTCCACATGAGCTACACAAAATGTGGCACAGGTTTTGGACCTTTACAGGTAGCTGTAGAGCTATATTGTAGTACCAGAAAATATAAATAAACCACAACATGAATGCAGATATTCTGCAAAAAGCCCATTAGTCAGTCTTTAAGTTTGTGATGTATAACAATTGTGCCAGATGAAAATTTTGGAGAAATTTTTGCTGAGTATGACAGTTCCGCCAAAACGCTTAAAATGGATGCATTAATGCAAAGCAAACATAAACGTATAAGGCAAAAAAATAACAAAGATACATAGCATTACATGGTCCCAACTCCAAACAAGACAGACAAGATATTAGACAAGTAAATTAATAATAAAAAAGTAAAAAGAAAGACTAATAAGAAAAAAAAACTCCTATCATAAAGAAACTTCTGATATGAATTGAAATAGTCCCAGTTCTTGTTGTTATCGCTGTTTTCATGACAAAAACTTGGGTGATCATAGAAACACCAAAGAAAGAGATGGAGAGAGAGAGAAAAAATGAGATTGAGAGGTCCAGAAAGAGAAAGAAAGCGACAGAGAGATACATAACGGAGAGAGATTCCAGAAAACCAACAATATGTAAAATTAAAAAAACCCAAAATCTGTTAGGGCTAATAAGAAAAGCCTAAGCTGAAACATGTATTTCGGTTTTTGGTACACAAAAATAAACAGTTTAAAGGCAACTAACCAGTAAAAAATTCCGATTTTTGGGGCCAATTCGGTTGAACGTTCGGTCGTTGTAAATGGCAACAATGAGAAGCAAGGCTTCGATTTGGGAAGCAAGGATTCGAAGAGGAACCTCGTGCGAAATGGGATGTTGCAGAGGAACCTCTCGTGCAGGAAGGGTAGCTGCAGAGGAGGCTCGATCTCATGCGGGAACTGCTTTAGGCGGAGGAAGAAGGAACGGCTTCGGGCGGAGGAAGTAGGAACGGAGCCTCGACTGAGTACGGGAAGGGAAGTTGCAGATCGCGCGAGAACAGGAAACCCTTATCTAAGTCGGGCGTTTCCGATTTCGCCGGTACAGAAAACTGTACCGGCGATTTGTAAGTATAGTGCCGGTACAGTATTCTGAACTTGCGAAGTTTTAGTAGCATGCCGGTACAGAATCTATACCCCCCGTGTTTGGTAGCGAGGGGGGGGGGGGGTTTATATACCGCTGGTATAGATTTCCTATACTGTGTGCGGAAAAATATTAGTTTATTCATTGTGAGTGGTGCATGCATGACTCGTGCACACACCTGTGTGCCCCAATCATTACTCTTCTTTTAATGTTACCCCCTCATGCTGATTTTTTAGTAAGTATTGTGCAGGTGATTTTGATAATGTCAAAATGGAAAATAGTGGTGCATCCAAAATTGTGGGTATAATAGATATCTATTTAGAGACTCTTAGGAACATGTTGATACTCAGAGATGTGAGGCATGTTCCAGATATACACCTCAACCTGATTTTTGCAGGGAGACTTGAGGATGAGGGTTATGTCAACTATCTTGGTGAGAAGGAAAGGAAACTCACCAGAGGTTCTCAAGTGGTGGCTAGAGGGATGAAGATAAACACTTTGTATGTCATGCATTCTAAAAATTGTAGAGGAGAGATTAATGCAGTTCACAAAGATGCAGACATTGATCTTTAGCACAAGAGACTTGGCCATGTAAGCCAGAAAACAATTCTTGCCTCATCTGCAAGGTATGACTCTTAAAACTTATTAAAATTGCTTAGTAGGAAAAACTTTTAGAGTTGCATTTCATACTTACCATCCATCTAGAAAATCAAATGTATTTGATTTAATTCATATTGATGTATGTACTCTGATTGATAAGTCTCTTGGTGGTGCACTTTATTTTGTTACTTTTATTGATGATCATTCTAGAATGTGGGTTTTCTTTTTTAAATCTAAAGACCAGGTACTAGATGTGTTCAAAGAGCTTCATGCCAAAGTTAAAAGAGAAACTGGAAGAAACGGATATGTGTCAGAGCTAATAATGGTGGAGAGTCCAGAGAGCCTTTTGAAAAATATTGTAAAGTCAATGGTATCAAGATGGAGAAGACTCCTTCTAAAACACCTTAGCTTAACGGTGTTGCAGAAAGAATGAACAGAACGATTGAAATTTTAGGTGCATGTTGTCTCATGCAAAGTTACCCAAATCTTTTTGGGAGGAGGCAACGAGGATTGTCGTAGATTTGATAAATCTTTCACCTGCAACTGCTTTGGGCAATGACAATCCTAATAGAGTTTGAGAAAGTAAAAATGTCTCTAATGATTATTTAAGTCTTTGGTTGCAAGGCATTCGTTCATATTCCCAAAGATGATAAGGCCAAACAGTGCATCTTCATTGGCTGTGGTCATGAAGAATTTGGATACAGGTTGTGGTATCCAGTGGCAAGAAAATTATCAGAAGTAAAGATGTTGTATTTCTTAAATTTCAGCTTGTTGGTGATCGTGACAGAGTTGAGAAAGGTAATTCCTCTACTAAGATTCCTGTTATAATTGATTCAGTTTCTCCACCTATAGTGTCTACAGATCATGGGGGAGAAGTAAAGAAAAATGACGAAAATGAAAATGAAGATGTTCTCACAATTGATGATGTTGAACCGAATGAGCAAATTAATGAAGAGCTTTCACTACCACCAATTGGAACTCAATTGAGAAGATCCACTAGAGAGCGGAAAATGCCTATGAGATATGCCTTTAATGAGTATGTGATGCTCACTGATGCAGGAGAACCAGAAACATACGTAGAAGCTGTCTGTTGATCACAAGAAAGAGTTGTTGAAAGCCATGCAAGAAGAGATGCAATCCTTGCATGAAAAGCACACTTGTGACTCGGTGAAATTAGGACAAGGCAAGAAAGCTATAAAAAACAAATGGGTTTATAGAATGAAGAGTGGAAATAATAGCTCACAACTGAGATACAAAGTAAGATTACTTGTGAAGGGGTTCAGTCAGAAGAAAAAGGTTAACTTTGAAGAAAAATTTTCTCTAGCAGTGAATGTCTTCTATCCGAGGTTTTCTTGGTCTAGCCACTCACTTGAATTTGGAAGTTGAGCAGCTTGATGTGAAAAACTGCATTTTTTCATGGTGATTTGAAAGAAGAAATTTACATGCAGCAATTGGAAGGTTTTGAAGTCAAGGAAAAGGAGAACCTTGTTTGCGAATTGAAGAAACGTTTGTATGGACTCAAACAAACACTTAGACAGTGGTACAAGAAGTTTTGACTCCTTGATGAGTAATGGATAGAAGAGAACCACTTCTGATCATTGTGTTTTAACTAAAAGGTTTTCAGATAGTGATTATGTTATTCTTCTGCTTTATGTTGATGATATGTTGAATGTTGGCCATTATGCAGAGAAGATAGAAAAGCTGAAAAAAGAATTGAGCAAATCTTTTGGAATGAAAGACTTGAGACTGACGAAACAAATACTAGGCATGAAAATTTCCCGTGACAGGAAAATTGGGAAACTATGGTTATCTCAATAATCTTACATTGAAAAGGTTTTTTTAAAGATTTAGCAAGAGTAAAGCTAAACTAGTTAATTCTCCACTTGCAGGTCATTTCAAGCTTACTACTCAGCAATGTTCTACAAGTGAGAAAGAAAAAGAAAAGATGACCAAAGTAACATGCGTCAGTTGTTGGTAGTTTGCCGGTTTCTATCTTGTCCTAGAAAAGTGCACTGGGCAGCAATGAAGTGGATATTGACATGTGTCAGAGGTACTTCTAGAGTGTGTTTGTGTTTTGGCAGTAGTGAACCAAGCTAGATGGGTTTACAGATGCAGATATAGCTGGTAATGTTGATTTCAGGATGTCCACTTTGGGGTTCTTGATGACATTAGCAGGAGGAACAGTTTGTTGGCATTCTAAGCTACAAAAGAATGTTGCTCTATCAACTGTAGAAGCAGAATACATAGCTTTGACTGAAGCTTGCAAAGAAGTGTTGTGGATGAAACGGTTTCTACAAGAGTTGGGCCCGCAACAAGAAAAATATCTCTTTTTCTTTCATTGTTAGTGTTATTCGCGTCTCCAAGAATTTCATGTTCCATATATTTAAGATCTAAGCATATTGATGTCAGGTATCACTGGATTCACGATGTGTTATCGAGTTATAATAAATCATGTATGATATGGTTGTGAGTTTCTAGATGTTCTAGAGAAAATTGTAAACCTATTGCAGATTTGAAGATAGTGGATCTTCTTTATGACAACCTAACGGTTGCCATGGTTTTTTCCCACACTGGGTTTCCACGTCAAAAATTGTGTGTTGTGCTTAATTATGTCTTTTATTTCTTGTTACACTCATTTGCGTATACGTTTTAATTTTTGTACACAATGTGTTCGGTGAAATGCCTCATTGAGAGGCTTTGCGTTGATTTTGAGTGGGTTTTGCAGCCAATTCTACACAAAGAGAACAGGTTATTATTGGGAGGATTTTCCCAACATTTGACCATCGGGAAAAGGGGATTATAGTCGGGGTTTATTGTTTGAACCCCCAAGAAATTGTCGATTTATAATTTCCTCCTATTTTCCTGGCCAATCTGTCTTTTTCTACCTTTTACACACCCTCTCTTCTTCGCCGATATTTTGCTCCTATCTTCTTCTTTGCCAAAGACCATTAACAATCGCCACTACACACCAAAGATGTCGGAAATCGTCAGTAGGCACCAGATGATGCCCTAGGTGAAGCAGCAGCCAATTCTGTTGGAGCTCCAAGCACCCTTCAAGATTTTATCTAATTGTACTAAAGACTGAGCTTTTTTCCCAAAAGCTTTGCCTTTTTTTGGCCATCATTTTGCACATGGATATAATTACATTGACCTTCTTAGACGTGTTTGTTGACCCCGTGCTCATTGACCTATTGTTTCGGAAGTTTTCCATTTGTGTTTTGATTCATAATTTACCAGATATTTGGAAGCATTAAATTTTCTTTGAGCTTGATGAAGTGAAGCACCTTGTTGTTACTGTTATTTTTTAAGTTTTATATGATTACCATGTTTGAAAGTGGATTGAAGTCCTTTTGCTGGTTAATTTTCTGGGTTGCTAGTTAATGTAAATATATTATCTTAATCATGAGGCAATCACATATATTTATTGTTGTTGTATTTTATAATTACTTACTTTTTATATAACGCTGTTGTATTTTATTGTGATCTCCTCTCTTCTTCTCAAGTACTGTTGGAGCCAATCCGTTGCTTTTGTTCTTCTCCCTCTGCTTCTTCTACTTGTTGGTCTAGCTAGCTAGTTGGATCTTAGAATACCTTTTTAAACAGTTTTTTTTTTATTGTTTTATGTGGAGTACTTCTCTCAATCCCTCTCTTAGTGTTGTTCTCTAAAGTTGTTTGTAAGCACTCAAGATAAGGCACTCTTCCCTCTTCCTAGATCCTCCCTTTAGTCATTGATAGATGTAAGTCCTGTTTTAATTTTCTAGTCAAATAAAGTTATAGGATGTTGTTCTTTTAACACTCTTTGTTGTCTAACTAAGTGATTGTCAAATTTGTCAAATGCGTATCTCTTGTAATTTAATTATGTGGTCTTTCTAAGTTTCTCATTCTAAGTCTTAATTATTTGATTTTCTATACTCTTTTGTTTTCTTCTGGTACTGGTAGTCTTTTACGCTAGTTTAGACTATGCTCATAGCTCATGGGTCATAGTTCATTACATCTAATTGCCTCTTGAATGGTTTTGGATCAAGTACTGCATTAACAAAGTATATGCTTTTAAGACATTAATATACCTAGGGGCTTCAAACATACTGAAAACAACTCACTTCAAAATTTGTGTAATTCTGTAAAATTATTTATAATTTTTTTAAAAAGCCTCTATGACCCTTGAGACAGAAAATAATTTACCATTTTCCTTCACTACAGTGAGGATTACCAGAGATGTTTTTGTTTAACTATATCTTTTGGCTTCACCATTGATATACTGTAATTTTCATGTTCTTTCCTCGCCAGTACAAAATATAAATTCCTGCTTGGGTATTTAGTATTCAAATATTGCGTTTTAATTTCACATAGAGAAAGGATTTAAATTCTTGAAATCATAGGTCATTTCAACGGAAAAATTTTATTTAGATTATATTAATAAAATATAAATGTGATTATTAATTACAATAAGTTTCTACTCAGCTAGTATATATGCTTAATTAATAGATATTTAATTGATCACTATGATGATACTCAATTCACATAAATTTAGAGAACAACCTATATGTATAGATGTAATTTAAAGATTGTTTTTAAATAAAATACAGAACTACCATTATTACAAAACTGTACGCCGCTACTACCTGTATTAAATTTCTTCTCAATCAATATAATCGTCGATCTCTCCCTCCCTGTTCTTCTCATATTAATTTTTGTATTTTTCTGCTAGCTACTTTTGCATTTATTTTGAAAAACGTTCAGTTAATTAGTTAAACTTTGATACACTTACCAATAAGAAAATTTAGTCGAACTTTAATTTCCTGATCTAATTTAGTATTATATATGTATGCAGGTCCATTGATCTTGAAATGCACATATTTAGGATCTTTGCCCTTTCACCTCTGCCAGTAAACAACATTAATGGGTGTATATATAGAAATTGAAAGTTCAATTCTGATAATTGTCTCATTAGATGTGAAGTTTTTGCCTTAAGTTACAGTTTAAGAGACCATCATGATTAGCTTCAGATTTGTTTTAAGGTCATAATTTGCGAAAATTAATGTATAAGCTGATCAAAAAGATTTAGTAAATCTTAGGGGAACAGTTTTTGCAAGGGCTGGGGAAAAGGAGAGATATCTCTCTCTGTTTCCTATAATCATGATTTTTTCATATATATCTTAATTTGTACAAGATATCAATTCCCATTCCCAAAGTAAAGTCCTGTAAATAAAGCTCTAAAAAAGAAGCTGAACAACAAAAAAGACATGTACAGAATGAGCAAAAATAGATCTGCATACAGAAAGGAATTATCTTCTAGCTAGCTAGCTAATGAACTAACTTCCATGCATGCAGCTCCGATCCATCCCCAGCATACACATAAAAGTTCATCGTGTTTAATTTGCAGCTCTAAATCGATTTTCAAGCAATATCGGTGCAGCAGCTCTCACCTACCTACGAACTCATTCTAGCTAGCTAGCTAGGATGAGTACTAGTATTAATATGAATGGAAACATGTATATCTGACTACCTCAATGCGCCAGGGATGATCAGGTGCATATTTTTGCTCTACTGCAGCTCGAACGTCGTTCGATCCAGCTTGTAGCAGCTAGATTGTGTGTCCAATAATATCCTTGTAGTTAATTAGTGGAAAAGGTGGTGCAGGATTGAGGGAGCAGTGGAGAGCCTGGCATTTGGCCTGGAGGCCTCGACGTGGACGGGGAGCTCCCACTACCTGCAGGAGTACTACTAGTGCTCTTGACGTTGTTCACGACGTCGACGTTGGCACTTATATTGTTTGGAGAGCCTGGTACACCCATAATATTGGACGTGATTGCAGCAGCCAAGGCGTTTGTGAAGTTGGGATCGGCAGCAATGGCTGCGGTGACGGCTTCCGCCAGAGAGGGCTGCCTTTGCCCGAAGTACTGGCCGAGAGAGGCCGGGGTTGGCAGCAGCTTGGTCGACGGGAGGTACACGGGGTGGCCCAGAAGTTGAGCTGGAGGGTAGCCTGCAGAGCCGGGCAAATTAGTTGCAGCAGGGAGCGAAAAGTGCGGAGGCAGCGGCGGAGATATTAATGGAGGTGGGCCAGACGTAGTACCTCGCTGGAGCAGCTGCATGGGGTTGGGAGTCTGAGTGAGGTCGAGGGTTATGGTGGGGAAGGGTGCGGAGGCGGAGAGGGTGGCCATGGTGGAGGGGTAGGGCAAAGTAGTAGTATTACTACTAGTACTGTGGAAATAGCTGGAGTTGATCAGCGTACTTTCTTTGCTGGTGGTTGAGCCGGAGAGGAGCATGGTGGCCGCCGCAGAGGTGGTGTTCGCCATGGCGGTGGCCGCCGGCGGGAGTGGATGGTTGTGGGTTCCTTCGTAGGTGGTAATCAGGATGCTCTTGTCCTCCGCGCATCTTTGCACCTGCATGCATGCAGCACGCGCGAAAACATGATTAACATCGATCATCATCTTGCATGTAGCAATTTTGTTTCAGTAATTAATTAATTAAACTTCGTACGTACTACTACTAGCTATATATAAGCTAGGGGACTGCGCAGCGCGCTTAAATCGTACCTGCTTCCTCACGGGGCATCCAATGGCCATGGTGCAACGATAGTAAGCGCGTGGACATGGATTGCCCTTGGCCATTTTCTGGCCGTACTTTCGCCATTGACAGCCATCGCTTATCTGAATCAAACAAACCCAGCCACAACCAATTAAACGACCTTCAATTCAAAATCGCGGCGATATATATATATATATATATATATATATATATATATCTTTAAGGTTTGATAATTGGCGGCCTGAAATTTAATTAAAAACTCACCAGGGGTGCATCGGACCTTGCACGGACGGACACCCTGGCCTTCCGGCAGGGATACTGATCAGCAGCAGCTGCTTGATGATCTGCAGTACTAGTACTACTACCCTTGACTACTTGCCCAAGCTTGGGGCTTTTATTAGCAGCAGCTGGGCCCCAATTACTCTGACAAGTTTGATCCGAACCGTCCTCTGCCATCAGCTGTCGTTTCTTGGCAGGGTACTTGATCTGGTGGTTACCCTCCTCAATTAGGTCGCAATCTTCTGGCGCGCCAGCTCCGGCAACTTGATGATCTACTCTCGAGTTATTATTACGGGGAGAGTTGGACTCATCTCGAGTGTCCTCGTCCGATTGAGAAGCTTCCTCGATGGGAAGGGCCACGGACGGGCCTGGGTCCATGAATTGCTGTACAGACAATATTGTTGAATTTCTGGACACGTCGTTTTTCTCATCGTTCTGCATGCACAAGAAAGATATTAATTAATTAAAGCAACTTCTATTATCATATATTTAATGAGCATATATAAATATACTTTGGAGAAATTAATACCATTAAAATAGAAAAAAACTGTGGGGCGTTGCTCACTCGAACGAGGGCCAAAAGTATTAATGGAAGTCCACCATTCTTTTCTATTTCTAAGACTTTAAGAAATACCACAATTTCTGGACTCTTAAATGGTCAGAGACTCGGATTGGGGGGAATCAGAAAACAAGTCTACGAGCCCACGGGACTGTCGCGACACGCATTTAAGACGACTTATCCATGAGCTGTAAATAGAGGTAAACTTGTTGGGCGATATTTTTAAAAGTAAACTACTACATCCAGAAATCTATAAAAAAAAAAAAAAAAAAAAAAAAAAAAAAATATAATATATATATATAAAAATAAATATATATATATATATATATATATATATATCCTGTTCCTCGTTGTGAACTGAGACAGCCACTAATCTTGTTAATTTGAAATAGGCGAACTTCTCAAAATCCGAGAAGAGGATCTTCGAGCGCAAATTCCGATTCTAAATTAAGAGGCATCGGCAGTTACTAATTTCTTTTTTGAGCTAGCTAGAGAGGATTTCTTTATGTTCTTAATTAATAATATTGCTGATCTGAATGGAAAATTCAATTTAATTAATTTGTTCTCGCGCCGGAGAGCGTTTTCCTCATCTGGCTAGCTAAACCGTGTAACTAATTAACGATTGATTAAATTAAAGGTAAGGAAAATAGAAAGAAATATTTGTGAAGGAAAGATTGAAGATAATTAGTACCTCTTCTTTCCGATTATCTCGAACTTGTTGTTGCATCGCTACAAGGAGCTCAGCCTGGAGAGCACTGTAGTTCTTAGATATCTGATCCAACATGCTTTTCAGCTTCCAGTTCTCGTCCTTGAGTCGATCTAACTCGACCTGAAGCGCAGCAATCTGCAGATGGATCGCAATTAGAAATTAAGATCTACAACATATCAATTACCAGGCAAATTGAAGCTCATGAGCGAAACAATTTATTAATAATTAACGACAAAATTAAGGACCTAGCTCGCACACCTTCGTCTTCGGCTTTTCTTCAAGAACTTCTGCGTGATTGCTAATTAAGAAGTTGTCGTTCAGAAGATTCAATCCGCTCTGCTCAAAATAAAAGAGTAGAACGAATATTGATCAATAATAATTTCACAGTCACCAACTAAAACTATCGACCTGGTCGTGCATATATCTTCTCTCTCTCTCTCTCTCTCTTTGATAAGACTGATTCTAGAAAGTACTAATTTATAACATGATCCGATTCGATTAACATTCAATTATCAATCGATCACCGCGAAATATTGATCGGAGTAGATGATCATCTATCTCAGACACTTACGTTTAAATCGTGATTGATACCAGGCGGCTTGGATCCGTCGACCTTGATCGCGTCCTCATGATCTTCATCCTCCTCCTCCACCTCGTCTACGGATCGCCGGTGACGATGATGATGAAGATGAATATTATTATTCTTGGAGAAGAAGTCGACTTCTTCGATGGCTTTCCTCCGATATTGTTGATGATCCAAGCTGTCGCCGGATGTCTGCCGGAAGAGAGGGCCGGGACGTATGAGCGTCATTTCCCGGAGGCGTTCCATGATCAGGTACACCTTTGGATAAGAGGTCTGCAGACAGAAAGAAGGAAGAAGGAAGAAGGAAGAAAGAAGGAGGGGGGAATGAGAGAGAGAGAGATCAGAGAGAGATCAGAGAAGAGAGAGAGATCAGAGAGAGATCAGAGAAGAGAGAGAGATCAGAGAGAGATCAGAGAAGAGAGAGAGATCAGAGAGAGAGAGAGATGAGAGAGAGAGAGAGAGAGAGATCAGAGAGAGAGAGAGAGGTGTTGTTGAAGTCTTTGCTAGTAAGACGCATTGGCCTATAAAAAGGCGAGGTGTGTGGAGAAAGAAGACCGGCCGTTTTCTCGCGGGAAAATGGCGTCAGAGTTGACGTCATTCGAACACGTGACAGCAGGGAGTAAAAAGAAAGAAAGTCTTCTTCGGCACACCGCGCGGGACGCTGGCTCGCTGGCTGATTCCGTCAGACGGACCACCGCCCTCGCGCGCTAAGAATAACATCCGCCGTTAAAAGAAAGATTACTACGCCTCCTCCTTCGCTCGTGAAAAAAAAAAAACGTTTTTTTTTCTTTTTTTCCTTTCCCTATAACTGAGGACACGTGTCATGAATCCATCCCCTGCTCGTGTTTCTCATATCTAAGATGAGAAGATACACAAGACCCGGTAATTTTTTTGTCTCTTGGATTTTTCTAGCTAGTACTCTTTATAAACCTAACTAATTCACCATGTAATATAGTAAAATTAAACGGAGAGAGTAAAAGTAATTTGTACATTTGTTTATTTAATCTTGTTTTCTGTGGGCGGTAAATTAAAGACTCTCTTTTCTTCCCCGGGACAAAAGCGTGGAATATTTAGATAAAAGAATGAATCCACGTTCCACGTGCGCCTCGTCGTTTGAGGTCAACGCAGTTGACGGCACAGCTTTCTGTGATGGTATTTAGAGCGAGTGGAGGGGAGAGGGGCCGAGTCCAAGAACTAAACCGGAAGACTATCGTTGTATATAAATAAATAAAAATATTATATACCACCTAATCCAGCTGACTCTTTGGCCACGCCACGTCAGTCTGAGACCTTAACACGTCTGATCAAGTCTCCCTCGCGATGGCGTCGCGTCTCCGCCGCCGGCTCCGCGCCAGCAGCTTCTTCTGATCACTTCCACTATACAGTACACGGCCTCTTCAAACTTCAAATAACTATCACGTCCAAGAGTCAAGAGTCAAGACGAAGGACTTTCGATCCTAATTAAACTGGTGGAACAAAGTTTCATCCCTTCCGATCGAGTGAAACTTAGAGAGAGAGAGAGAGAGAGAGACAGCGAAAGTCAGAGAAGCATTGGCAAAATTACAAGAGTAAGGCAGGATCGAGAGAGGGAGCTAGCCGGAGAAAATGAAAGAACAAGAGAAAATAGGGAAGACAATATTAATACAGAAAATCAGAAAGGATAAGCATGAGAGGAAAGCAAGAGTGAAATTCATTAACAAGAGATCTAGCGAACAAGAGAGAGAGCGAGAGCGAGCGAGAGAGAGAGAGAGAGAGAGGCGAGAGAGAGAGAGAGAGCGAGAGCGAGCGAGAGAGAGAGAGCGAGAGCGAGAGAGAGAGAGAGCGAGAGAGCGAGAAAGAGAGAGAGAGCGATCGAGAGAGGAGAGAGAGGGAGAGAGAGAGAGAGATAAAGAGAGAAAATGGGCGAGAGAGAGAGAGAAAGAGAGCAAATGGGCGAGAGAGGGAGAGAGAGAGAGAGAGATGAGAGAGAGAGAGAGAGAGAGAGAGAGAGAGAGAGAGAGAGAGAGAGAGAGAGAGAGAGAGAGAGAGAGAGAGAGAGAGAGAGAGAGAGAGAGAGAGAGAGAGAGAGAGAGAGAGAGAGAGAGAGAGAGCAAATGGCGAGAGAGAGAGAGAGAGAACAAATGGGCGAGAGAGATCAGAGAGAGAAAGAGCAAATGGGCGAGAGAGAGAGAGAGAGAGAGCAAATGGGCGAGAGAGAGAGAGAGAGAGAGATCAAATGGGAGAGAGAGAGAGAGAGAGAGCAAATGGGCGAGAGAGAGAGAGAGAGAGCAAATGGGCGAGAGAGAGAGAAAGAGAGCAAATGGGCGAGAGAGAGAGAAAGAGAGCAAATGGGCGAGAGAGAGAGAAAGAGAGCAAATGGGCGAGAGAGAGAGAGAGAGAGTAGAAAAGCATAGAGAGAGAGAGAGAGAGAGAAAAAAAATGAGAGAGAGAGAGAGAGAGAGAGAAAAATGAGAGAGAGAGAGAGAGAGAGAAAAAGAGAGAGAGAGAGAGAGAGAGAGAGAGAGAGAGAGAGAGAGAGAGAGAGAGAGAGAGAAAGAGAGAGAGGAGAGAGAGAGAATGTGTGTGTGTGTGTGTGAGAGGGGGAGAGAGAGGGGAGAGAGAGAGAGAGCAAATGAGAGAGAGAGAGAGAGAGCAAATGAGAGAGAGAGGGATCAAGAGAAAGAGTAATTAAAAGATAATGAACAAAGAGAAATGGGAAGGACAAGTTAATTAGGACTATAGACCCGGATCAATCATGCATATTGCTACCCTAGATGTCTTACTATATGTGTAATATTATACTAATTAATATGTATTACTTCTATACATATAGGTGTGGACACATCTTACTTCTACATGTTTGTAGTGGGTTTAGGATGATCCTAATTATCTTGGCAATACGAAAAGATTATATGTATCTTAATTTGCATGTTTTGAATAAAAAATGGCATGATGTCCCCCGTTCTTAACTAATACTGCTTTCTACAACAATACCTGGATCATAGACAACCAAATTAGTTAGAAGAGAGTATGATTTTCTTTATATAAGGTTATAAATGGATGTTGCGCATACACACTTATAAATATACTTTTGAGTTATTTGTTTGATGTACTAAATTTTCTTTATAAAAGGTCTTATATCTAGCTAGTTATAAACCACCGCTCAAATGTCCATCGTGATGTTTTGTGAATTAATCGATCCACACCCAATGGAAATTACACTGGTAGTTGGAAGTGACTAATCAAAACGATAAGAAATGCTAGTGCTGACCTCTTGGCACTTATATGGGGACATAACACTTAAAATCACCCATATATATTCATCAAACTCCAAAACCTCTCTCCCCCACACACACACCCCGCTTCTTTCACGTCTCATTCTTTGGTATGACAACCTAGGCATGCCTCCCTCTTTATTCAATGTCAATGTCTTGTATTCATTTGTCCTAATACGAATGTCTCCTTCTCTTTCTTGATCTCTTAAATGCAGATGAACATATCGATAGATACATGAATTATTAACGACATTTTAGTTAATATATTATGAATTTAATTTAACTGAATTGTAACTTGAACTAGATCAATAGAAATAATGAAACTCGTTTATCCGTTATGATCTTTCCTTGTCCATTGATAGAACAAGTAGTATATCTTGAATTAATAAACCAAATATTTTTGGAAGTTGGCTTCACGTGTCCTTCCTGAGCCATGAGCTCTACCAACATAAACTTTAATAGAGAAAATAAGTTTATGTAGAATTATTATGGTTTGGGGCAGATTTTCTGTAGAAAAAATTAAATATTTTCTTAAATTAATTAATGATATATTTGTACAATGTTAATTTGTTTCTTAGTTATTGAGCTGTGGTCCTGTGGATCATTTGGAATGGCATTCTTTATTTTTCTTGACTCACATGCATTTGTGTATAGAAGAAAAAAGAGTGGGAAGAGAAGAGGAACAGTCGAGAAGAGGGAAGAATACAATGCATTTCACTGATTGAGAAAGAGACACTTTGAAATATTGCACAAATGGTGGTGGTGGTCCTGACCGTAAGCTGATAAGGTCATTAAGATAAATGAAAAGGCCAAGCTATCAATTTGTTAAATTACTTGATTGGAATTTGAAAGTATTTACCTAAGCCATCTTGTACACATTCAAAGCAAACTTCTCTCTAACTCTCTCTCTCTCTCTCTCTCTCACACACACACACACACACACATGACAGACAGACAGACACACACATGACACACACACACACACACACACACACACAATATACTACAATGCTTAAACTAGCAGCCCCTTCATTTTCATCACCAAATTAAACCCTAATTTTCCCCATATCTCACATCAAGACCCATCTTGACTGTACTTTTTTTTCTTCCCTTTGAATATAAAAAACAAGTAGAAAAGGTGTCTTGCTCATGGATTTTTGTCATATATTAAGAAGATGAAGACAAGTGAGAGGATGCGCATACACAAGCTTAATTATTATTTTGTCAACTCCTTACTCCTTGGAATAATTAACATTAAATTTTTTATGCATCTTGTGATGATGTAAGGGGATAGTAGACGGGTAGCTGTCTCCGATTTATCACATACCCCATTTATGGTATTATTGAGAGTTCAAAGTTGAAACATGTATTATGTAACCTTTACGTGCTACTATCTTGATATGTATAAACTGATGTAGAATAACAATTTATAGTAAAAAACTAGGATTATCATAAATATATTACTATAAATTTTGCTGGATAATTTAATGGGGTAGAGGCCTAAACTGAAGTTGGTAGTCTAATTAAGTAAAATAATGTAAGTATTTATCACTTAATTAATAGATGCTTTCTCTAGTTTCTAATCAATATTGGAAAGAATGTCAACATAAAATATTTGATTAAAATGTCATCAACATAAGGAATATAATATACACAAAATAAATAAACAATACATGCACAATTGTTTGATTTGTTGAATAAAAAGTCAATAGGGTAAGCGCAAATATCGGCCAAATCATTGAAAATTCTAAACAACCCTAGTCATAGTTACAAAGGAGCAAGCAAACTATGTTGGACCAGCCACTTCAATGTGATTGTCACAAAATCTTGTTCACACTCATTTACATAATTAGTTGCAAAGAATTTTATTTTATTAAATTTGAGTGAGTGCCTAATATTTTTTAAAATAAGTTTAGATAGAATATCCACATATTTCAGGAAATAAATTAATCAGGTAAACTCCCTGTATCACGGTGGAACGTTACTAGGCCTAGAGACTAATGTTTAAAAATTATAGGAGGAAAAATTTGATAATATTATCTGAGGTGCGTCTGATGATCAGATTAATTAAGGTAATTGTGGACATCTTCGTCTCGGGATGGGAGGGCATAAATGAAGGAACCACGCCAAAAGAAGCAGCTCAACTGTCGACATTGTTAGATGCAAGCTTTAATGGCAGGCAGGTGAGGGAAGAGAGTATGTATATATGAAGGAAAAGCGTGGCGAGAAGAGAAGTGGAGAGAGGAGGTTTCTTCCTGCATGGTCGCCCGCCTCTGAAAGCAGCGAGAAAACAGGGACCCACACCAAAACGTGAGCTTTGACAATATACGCTAATTTCTTTCTTCTTCCCGGCCCATCTCGGAGATAAAGTATCTCTTTGTCTCCTTCCGTCGTCACACGCAGTTAACTCTGGTCAAATTCATCACGCAACCTTCCAATTAATTGGGGAGAAGTAGGATTCATGGAAATCTTTCGAATTAATTACTTATCTTCTTCTTCTTCTTTTATTTTTTTGTATTTGTACTGAACCCGTTTGGATTTTAATGGTCTCTGTCAGATGAAATCCGGTAATTAATTGCTAGCTAGAATAAACTTGAATGAGGATAAATTATAAAAATATGGGATGAAAAAAACAACTGGCTCGATCGATCGCTCGATCTCTTATCCGACGAGGACGTCGCCATTGAAATTTGACCCCTTAATAGGAAGGCGACGAGGGGCTTCCATTTTCGTCACCCAAGTGGACAATATTATCGGACGACAGACAAGTAGCTAGTCTCGAAGCCTTGAAGACGACAATTCAAAAGCAGTTCCTATCAATATCAGAAATTAATACGAAGAGTGCTGGCATTAAATCAACAAACAATTAATTAATGGAAACGACGTCTGGTGCGGGAGAAGAAAGTCTCTCCGGGCAATTTGATCTCTGAAGACTTACACACACGACGAATTAAAACAGTACTACTAACAGAGACTGTATGAGCTAGCTAGTGGTTTTCCCTGTACGTATCTAGCTAGCTTTCATTTCGTGTCCGCGGTCTCTCTCTCTCCGAAAGTACTCTTGAAGAGTTTTGGTAAATGGGTCGTCCATGCATGATTAAACAATAGGTTTTGGTAAACGGGTTCTGTTCATATCTTGATCCTTTTGATCGTGATCTATAAAGAAATTTTCATTATCTCCCGTGAAAGTTGAAAATAACAAGCCAGAGGTTGCATCAGACCGTCGACATCGTACTACTTGGACGAATTATGAGAAAATAATAGATGGGGATCGAGGACGAATTAACGGAGGTTTCCGTTCAGACGAGCGAGGGAGCGGTGCTCGCTAGCTCACGTTGGAATTGAAATCCCCTCGATCGTCACCTCCTCGTCAGAACACCGAGAAGCTGACCGAAGAAAAAAGCTGTCAAGGGGTTATATATATATATATATATATATATATTAATAGTTGTGAGATCTAGTCAGGCGTCCGCCGCATTCGTTTACTGCACTTTTTTCGTCTTTCGACGTTTTCGTTTTCCCTTTGGCTTTCTTTTTGACTGGAATTTTACCTCTCATGTGACTCTCCAACGACTAACTTCTCTTCGATCGTCTTCTTTCATCCTCATCACTATCGGACTCATTAAACTGTTCAGACGTCCCCAGCTTAACTGTCTAGCTAGAACGTCTTTGAAACTGTTTTTAGTTTGATGATTAATTCCGATCTGGTTTCAGGCTCTGATCTTAGTTTACAACCCACGGGAATTAAACGAAACTGGGGGAGTATTATTTATAAGAACATATATCGGCCATTGAAGGGTATTTGACAATTGGCCACTCCAGCTTCAATTTCGGCGCAGCAACGCAAGCCTCGACTGAATTCAAACGGGTGCAAGAAACTTGCGATTGACAGATTCGTGCCTGATTCCGACCTTTTACCCGCCAACCCAGAAAACTAAAAAACAACTGTACGTATCAGAATTCGTGATCGCGCGATCGGTTTTTTATAAACACAGAATTTATAACCATCGTTAATCAGATTCAAATAAACATCAGCGTTACGCGACCACAATACACCTGGTCTATGCATCCTACAGCATCAAATATATATATTAGATATATATGGTTAAGTTCCTGTTCTTTTGTCTATAAAATAAACCCAGCAGGTCAACGATCTGAAAAAATGGCCGTGCAATTTATGCTTCAAGACCTGATATTTAACTTATTTGGAAGATTTGTTTTGGCTAGCTAGCTGCAGGTGGGAGAGGAGGAAGGTCGTGGAAGAGTTTGGAGGGACAGAAAGAAGACTCGCTCATGTCCGGGTCGCCCGTGTTTAGCTGGAATGATGCAGAAGATAGATACATAACCGAATTTTCAATTACTAGCCATTGAAAAGCAGAGATATGCCTCACATGGAAAGTTCGACGACCTATTCATGAATTTCGTTTTCACAAGTAATAATATATATATATATATATATATATACAGGTCGTGGTAGTTGTTTCCAGCATGAGACTGAGATTTTTCCATGGCTGACCGATCGGTGATGAATAATATATATTTTTTATATATATACTGGGATTTCTAAATATATGGGGCCAAACTGGTCATGAGTTGGGATTGGAACTGGGATTGATAAAATCTCTGCAATCAGAATTGGGTTTCAAACTGGTCATGAGTCTGGTCTCAGCGAGTTGGTGTGTGATTGCCTCTGTTGACACGTCCAAGATAGGGAGTGCCGCGCTACCAAGGGAGAGTATCCTTAAAAGAAAAAAGGATAAAGCTGCAGATCGAGGGACTAATTTCAGCATTTGAAAATCCTTGTACAGACTGCAGTGTAACTGATATGTTCATTAACGCACTTAAATCTATATTAATTAACTGTGTTCTTGACCCTCAACGTTTCCTGATTCTTCTAGGGGTCACTTTTTTTCTTTTTTCTAATTATGATTTTATTCATGAGACCCGTTCACAATATGATATAAATGAACTTCATGAGCGATGATATGTATAATTGGTTATAGTAAGTTTTAAATATTTTTAATTATTTGTTATATAAAGGGTTTTTGGTAGTTTCCATTCTAAAATGCCTTGAACTCCATGTAAAAGTTTAATACAACTCACTGGGATTTCCAAATAAAAAAGTATCACCAAGAGCGCACGGATTATTATCAAATCGTTTTAAAGAGTCTTACTGGCTGGACAAATCATGCGCATTATGCATACGGCACATTTAAGTTTTCAAGTTCAACATGTCTTTCCTTCTTTCTTCCTCGTTTGTGAATAAAACTTGTATATATCTATCAATTACTATGTCTAGGGAGACAAAATTTTATGTTTGAACAGTGTGAAAGGGTTTTATTTACTTGAGGCATCAAGAGAGCCGCAGGAGATTCCTTCAGCGCCTAGGATTAGGGTTCCTTAGCTCGGAGCTTCTTCAATCTTTTTTCCTTCGAGAACCATTTCCTATTATTCACATGGTCTTCTCTCTCATGCATGATACGAATGGCTGAGTCACTCAAGATGGTCAAAACCAAAACATGTTCTTTATAGAAGTTCCCATTTTAGGACATATTAATCCCATGCATTGCGAAGCTGGGAACGAAGAAAACGAATTGAAATACATATGGAAGTGTAGACAAAATTTTGCTATACTGCTCTTACATGCAAGTCATGAGGAAGTGAACCCCGAGGGGCCGGGCCGGTAGTAAACAAATTAAGAGGAATTACTACCTACCTCAAAGATTCCACAAGGAAAAAAGATGAGAGATTAACTATAGCTACCTGCATGTATGGAAGCTTCTCTTCTCCAATAATTGGCTCTTCAATCTACAGTGATTACGAAGGTCTCGGGAGATCAATATATTTCACTTCCAGATACCCATAGCCTCGTTCATTGCATCAATCGGCCGAGATTGCGGGATTAATGTACGCCAGTAGCAGAAGAAAAAAGATCACTCTCTATCATTATCGTTATAATAATTTAAGTCGGTAGGAGGGACGACAAAACTATAATAATGGCAATAAGCCAACCACCACCATGTGACCAGGTAGCAGGTTACTGATCATGTAAACAGGCTCTTCAAGGACGTTGAAACTCTTAAACTCGTCCGCGGGCCTCTAAAATGTACTATTCACGCCTCACTTTTTGTAACTAGTAATTATAACAATTTTCATATGGTACCTTAAGAATAACATCTAACCTAACCTACGAGTAAAACATGAACTAACATTTTCCTGGTACTACTCAAAACGTTGCTATGCTATTGTCTTTATTATCATAAAAATCAGCGTAATAGTAATTTATGACGTTGGATTATGTGAGTGTGGCACAAAGCACCTAAACAATCTTAAACAACTATCTTCTTAATAAACTGAGTAATTCAATTTTCAAATACAACTATCTTCTTGAAGAGGATCCACTATATAGTGGATGCAGAACCTTCAGTGGTGCTAAAACCCGCCCGTATTAACATTAGAGGTGGTCTAGCAACCATCCGTAGTAATCATGTATGTAATGCACAATAGAGACGCCAATGACCACCCGAATAAAAAAACAACTGTCCATACTATTGAAAAGCAATACGGGCAGCATCAAACCCCATGTGATATAAAAAATCAACACTGGTGTTCAAAACCGGCCGTGATGAACTTTGCAGGTACGGTTTTTGAACCACCCTTAAACATTTTTAGGGACTGTTCATCCAACCGCCCCTAAAATTTATGGTTTTTTTGGTTTAATATTAAGGGCGGTTTTTAACACATTTTTTTAATTTTATTTTTTATTTCTTTGTTAAACCTGTAAAATTAACACTAAACATAATATATAGCTATTATATCTTATTATAAGCGATTTCCCATTCTCTTTTCATTTCAAATGAAATGCATTGATTCCATAATACATTCACAAGTTCACAAAAAACATAAAAAACATTGATTCTCCATAATCAATTCAAATGTTCACAAAAAACATAGAAAACATGCATTCTCCATAATCATATCACAAGTTCACAAAAAACAAACATCAAAATGCCATGTAACTTATAAATTCTCTCTCTCTCTCTCTATGTACAAAACCTATATTGCCATCCATACAACTGATCACCTGATCACTAAGATGAATCCTATTCACTATCATGTGCATCTGCAATTTATTAATTCATAAATTTATAGAAAACATCAAAATACTATGTAACTGATAAACCCTCTCTCTTTGTACAAAACCTATGTTGTCATCTATAATTAATCAACCGATCAATGAGAAGAATCCTCAGCGCTATCCAGTGCACCTGCAATGTATCTAATGAAATTTAATCGAGGAAAAATCAATATGAATTTACGTAATTTAGTAGTTAAAGAAAGGTTGAGGGCGTGGTAGCAATGCACTCAGACGTAACTTGATGCATTAGTTGCTCTGATGACTACATTGGAGCCATAAGTGCTTCATCGATTTCTCTTTGTCTAGAAGACTTTGCCCCTTGTTTTGAGGACTCCGCCTTTGCTGCTTCGAGTCGAGATTTCATTACGTCTTTTTGTGTCATGTGGGAAGAATTAACTGAAGAGCCACTCCTACTTCTTGTATGACCAAGCCTGATTTCTCTCTCGTGGTGGCCTCCAAAGACCTCATCCAAGATAGAAGTATGATGTTGACATTCCTTGTTGTTTGAGAGATATCGTTCAACAGCTTCATCTCGTACAACACTCTACAGTAAAAAAGTAATTGATGTATAAGTTCACATTGTAATCATCAATTGAACAAACAAATTCAAACTTGAAACTTACACAAATGCTACTTGTTTTCTAATTTGGATATTCTCCATCCTTCGAAGTATGGGCCCCCAAGTACTAATGCAACATATTGAAGGACCGTATGGTTGGTTATATAATTTTCAATTATATTGATAAAGGTAGTTATATAATTTTTAATTATTCTAGCTCTCTCTCCCTTTCTTTTTATGTTTTTTTCAATTATTTTGATAACGGTAGTTATAATTTTCAAATAAAAAATTGACAAATGGAGAGAGTTAGAATATTGAAATACGGCAAAAACACATTTTCCAAAGCATATGGGTGGTCTTGAGACACTTTCTATTCTTCTAATTTGTTACTGACATTTTGACCACATGAGGTTGTTCTTGTTCCTAATAAAGCACCACATTTTTCCAAGATTCATTTGTGAGTGTCGAAGTGGGATTATGTTTCAGCTCTTCCTTGGTCTTCCTTTTGAAGTGTTTTGTCCCAAAGTTACTCATGTTGTTCCTTATTATTTTTTGGATGACAAGCTTCAATGCTTTCATCGTACCATCACCTTTAAGCGGATGTCATCAGCTTACGCGAAGTCATGGAACAACTCTTTGTTTGTGTATAGGTGTTTAGAAGCTCATCTCACTACTAAAAACAGACAAAAATCCATCGGTAGAGCATATACCGGTGGCTAAGAGTGCTCTGATTGGCGACTAGTGAAACGACCATCGGCGGTTGGCCGTTTCCAATCGTACCGGAATAAAAAAGACATTTTATCATCGAAAAGAAAATAAAACTAATGGTAGAACATATACCGACGAGTAAGGCTGCACCGGTTGGTGTTAGTGAAACGACCATCAGCGATTAGTCATTTTCTTCAGGGGAAAAAGCCGTTGGAAAATAAGTGATGTTTTATCGCCAAAGTTAATGCCGAAAGAAAATTAATATCTATTGGCGGTTTAAGTGTTCGAAATTTCTACCGACGGTTTTTCAATCGCTGGAGTGTATGCTTCACCAACGACGATGAAACTGCTGGTACATATATTCAAACTTTATTTCAAAATTTGGTGTTGTTTACTGACAATTTGAATTGCAAGTAAATCTAGTATTGTAGTGGTTTTAGCGGTCTTAACCGTTGTTTAATTCTTTTTACTGACGGATAAAACCGTTGTTAATTCATTCAACTTTTTAATTTATACTATTTTTTCATTCAATTTTACTTACAACTGTATAATTGACACTATATGTATACATAAAATACATTACAACATGCAAAAAAGTGACTGCCTTCATACTCATACAAAAATGTGTGTTATATACTAACAAAAATGTATACATGTACATGAAGTTTTACAAAATATAAAACATTCATTACTTCAACACACTACATAAACAAGTCCTAGAAAACATGTTAAAACTTGTCCATTCCTGGTGTGAGGCCAATCAATAAGGTAGATGCTCCTTGCCATGGTGATCAGCTGCTCCTACCAAATTAGGTAAGTAAACTTGATCAAAGAGGGGGAACAAATAGAAGCAACTAATTTTATTTTATTTCAAAAGAACTCAAACATGTAGTTGAATATTACGTGGATTGCCACTGTGTAATCTCTTGCTCTTGTCAATGCAAAACTTCCATCTGCATCCTCAATGCAGCCCTTTCTTCTGCCCCCTCTTGCACCTGAACCTTCAGTCCAATCCTATCTTCATGTGCCCTCTGCAAATCTGCTCTATAGTGTGGCTAGAACTATGTAGAGGTACTCTTCCCCTGGGTCCAACCAGTCCCAGACCCAGTCCCTCTGTCGTATACTCCATGGTGGCCCCATACAGCTTGTCCAGGATAAGTACCAAATCCTTGGGATTCTTGCAGGTTGCGATATTTTGTTCAACTACAGATAGAGTGACCTATACTTGCATAGAAAATTTCTAATTTAAATTTAAAGCTTCTTCGAGCCTATATAAATCCCTATGTAAGTCTCATTTGTACACAAGTCTTGCTTGTTTCTCGAATTCTCGCAATCTTTCTCCTCGTTGTCTTGCTCACTTGTGTACTTCAACTCGATCTAGGGTCCACTACTTTGAATTTATAGAGAAGGCCGTGCTCGTCTTTCGTATCCAAGGGTTGGGTATCTCCCACTCCCACATTCTATCATGTGCGCCTAGATCGGAAAGGCCTACTTGCCTCCTAATCAATGCACTTGGAGGTTTGACGACAAGTGGAAATCCTTGTCACCCCCAACCGCATGAACGAGTAGATCAATGTAAAAGGAACACGCTTATAATTCTGATATACGAATAATGAATCTAGTTTTGTGATTTGAAACTTCAAATTTGGGTTTGTTCCAAGGTAGTCATTAATAAATGAAATAAATTTTTAAAAATTTTGTTCGAAAAGAATCCTATTCAATGAAGATTAAGAGATTTCAACCAATTGTAAATTTAAATTTGTAATCTTATCTAACTTTTATGTATATTGTTATTTCTGCTAGAGTTCTATGTTTATGGAAATTCTATGCAATCGTTGTAACTTTAAATTTCTGTAAGAAGATACCTTTTGTGCTGTATATAAATAAGAGAAAATACTTCTTTCAAATGGTATCAAAGCTGCGGAAAACTCCTCTCTCTCTCTCTCTCTCTCTCTCTCTCTCTCTCTCTCTCTCTCTCTCTCTCTCTCTCTCTCTATCTATCTATCTCTCTCGTTCTCTCTTTCGCTCGCTCTCGCTCTCTCTCTGAATGATTTGCTACTTTTCATGTGGTCGATATGGCCAATGTAAATTCGTAATCATATTCACCCAGCTCCACATTGTCTTCTTCTCTTGATTTTGTCGAAGATATTGCATGTTTGGTGAGTTTACTGTCACAATCAGTAAAATAACTTATCATGTCTCAATCAAGCTTGATCAAGACACTTACCTTGTCTGGCAGCAACAATTCTTGCCTATTTACCGGAGCTAGGATTTGCTTCAATTCATTGAAAATTCTGTTGGTCATTCGCCCAAAAAATCCCTCTTCATTGACTGCGGAACCTATCTTGCATCCTCCTACATCAATTCGAACAAGATCATCCAAATATTCTGGAGTTGGATTTTGGCAACCTTGTCCGATGCTGCTTTAGTGTATACATTACGTCTTACCACGACTTCCACCATGTGGAGCAAGTTGAAGAATTTTTGTGTTCCATTTTCGAACTCAACTTCTGAATATAAAGTTTTATCTTCAATTTATTCATAAGGGTTCCATGTCCATGTTCGCCTATCTAGAGAAGATCAAATCTCTCTTGGACAACCTTGCTGCATTTATTTCTCTTCTCAATCCTCAAGAAATTGCTCACAACACTCTAGGTGGTATGACTCCGACTTGTGCCATTCATCATGTCTGTAACAGCGCATACAACGTTGTTCCCCTTGGACCTACACAATTTGTTGTTGTCATAGGAGTATTGTCTGGCTCTAAATCTCCAACTTGCCTCGCTTGACTTAACTACCACTCCATCTACAAATATTGCAGCACACACCCAATGCGCTAATAGAAACAATGATCAAGGTTCAGGCCAATCTGAGCGTACTGGAAGAAGGAGATCAGCGCACTAATGATCGGGCTAGCTCCCAGATTTGTGGCTGAAGGGGTCATGTTGATAATTGTTCTAATAAGCTCTATTCTGTTGACATGTTTAATCCTCCACAGATTCACACTGCTCATCTTGATGCTCCTTCTATTGATGTGTGGTATATTGATTCAGGAGCTTCCCAATATGTGGCGTTTGAAGCTTCTATGCTCAATGACAAAGCTCGTGATCATGGTCTAGAACAGGTTGTCACAGAGAATGGTGCAGGTTTTCCTATACAGGCCATTGGTTCCTCTCATTTTATATCATATCTTACTCCAAGATCTATTTCACATGTTCCGCTTCCTATTAAAAATTCGTCCAACAAATTCTTCTTTCTATGTCAATTGTTGTTACGAGTAGCAAATATTAGATTTGTCCAGTCTGTCAATTTGGTAAATCCAAGCTTTTACCTTTGTTCTTCAAGTTTATTCAGAGCTAGCGGTCCTTAAGAAGTTGTTCATACAGATTTATGGAGTCTTGTCTCTAATTCCCTTTCTCTTGTTTTAAGTATTATGTCTCTTTTGTGGACCATTTTTAGTTTATTTACATGGTTCTGTTTATTAAAATGCAGATGGCTTTTAAATCTCTTGTTCAAAATCTAATATCTTGTAAAGTTGAGTATTTTCAAAAGAAAAACGATATGCATACTGTGACATTTTACTGTGGCCTTTACAGTCTGACGTGGCATCCTTGTTGTCAATCCATGCACATAAGCGGAAATCTCGGTTTAAGACTTCCCTGTAAAAAAGACGACATTCACGGAAGGGAGAGGAGTAAACCACCGGCTCCGAAACAATCTCCAGTTGGGAGAGAAGAAATCGGAAGGAATTTTCGTGGGGGAAGAGTTCTACGAAACAATCTCCAGTCGGGAGAGATGAAATCGAAAGGATTTTTTTGCGGGAAAAGGGTTCTTCGGAATCCCAATCTCGGCCAGGGTTCTTGACTTTCGACTTCTCCTTCCTTTGGAAATTTTCGAGAAAAAAATCAAACTTTTGTTACTTCCAGCAGTGCGTTAACACCAGCAGCTTGTTACCTCAGCCTGCTCGACATTGAGCACGAGCGTCCAAATTTCGGGGTCAGAAGTTTCAGATAGCGTGGGAAAATGTCAAGAGAATTCATAGAGGTAAGGGGTTTTTTTTGGTTGAATTTTATCATCCGATGTGTTTCATTGAGTTTATCTTCCGTTCCGTTTTATGCTTGTGAACATTGCTTATTGCATTTTTTTGGTCTATTTATTTTTTCCTTGTTTGATGTCCATTCTAGAACCAATTTCTATCCACATTTTCGGTCTCTTAAATAGAACCTGCTTGATGTCGTTTTATCTTTGCCCTAACTAGAACTTGCTGGAATTTCCTCTCTTTCCTTCCTCTTTATTTTCATCAAATTTGAATTTTTAATCTTGATCTGTAATTATAAATAGCCATGTTTTGTTTTGTTTCTGCAGCCAAGCTTTCTACTTTTTGAATAAGCGGAGTAAACGCTTGATGGAGAATCTGGTATATTGACATGTTTGTACCGCCTCTAGCTCCTTACCTGGCATTCTCATCCCCATCATCTGCGTCTTCTGCCTCTTTAGTGCCAGCCTCTAGCTCCTCCAGTAACTGAAAATTCATACCATAGGATATAAACTACACGAGGAAAACTTTTAGCTAAAAACAGCAAATAAAAAGACTACTTTAGACATACTAACAGAATATCTTTAAATTTAAACAAAAATAAGAAACCTGGCGCTGTGCTAAGACTTCAACTTGCTTCCTATATGACTTTGTGGCAAAATCTGCATCATCCTGCAAACTATACACCAAATTGGTTTCAATGATTAGTGGTTCGAAAGATTACCACAAAAACCAAAGTAGATTCAACAAATTGATATTAATATAACTCCTAAATTTCTTGAATATTACTTATTGTAGTGTTCTTACTCTCATACACCAAGGGTTCATCATCTTCATCAATTTCAGCTTCCATATCCTCCTTGAGTTTCTCGGTATGGTCCAACTCCCACTCTTCTTCTTCATATGCTACCTGAGACTCAATTGCAGATTTGTCAACTATAGAATCCCAAAGGTCAAGGAACTGCATTGCATATCTATTGATAGGACGAAGCTGATTTTCAAAAGAAGAACTTGTGTGCCCAGCAGCAAAAAACGAATATTGTCATCAAGCAAGTTCTGTTTAGGACCAAAATGTCACAGTACCGTTTTATGGGCTTGCGACCATCTATTTAGATAGTCTCCTAGCACTAGGAAAGTATACCATTAACTATTTCTCCTTCAATTACTCTAGGAACGATAAGAAAAAACGAATATTTTCATTGGCAGCAGATAAGAAAAAAAATTTTGTTTACTTAGCAAATGCGGACTGCATTAAGGTCTTATCCGCCTTTTGCATATCCTTTTCAAAGACAAATGTTCCATTTGAAGATTTTCCATTTGAAGATTTTCCATTTGAAGATTTTCCATTTGATGGGCAATGAATTTTTTTTGAGGTGCCAATAAGAGAAAAGAAAGTGTTAAGGTCTTTGCTGGGAGAACTGTAGTCTGCATTTTGAAGAGAGTAGTATCTTATTTATGACTGTTGTTGCTTCTATCTTCTTTTAACTTCAGTTTTTTTTCATCCCCTTTCTATATTTTGCATGTTTTAATTCGAGTTTGAGCTACTATTTTGATTGGTTAATGATAAATTTATAGGAAGTGGCTAGCGAATCAATAGACATGGTTCTTGATGAAAATAAAGTAGTGCCTCTTGAACAAACAAATCTTCATGAAGAAAAATGTCAGAATGTATCCGTTGGGGATTATAATACCTTGGGAGAAGATGATGAAATTCCTTGTTTAGGATTGGTTTTCAATACGTATGAAGATACAAGAGCCTTCTACAACCGATATGCTCAATGTATTGGATTTAGTATAATTAAAAGGAGTTCATCATATGGAGAAGACATGCGATATAAAACATTCACTCTTGCATGTGTCAAGGAGGGGAGGCCAAAGAATTCTTCTAAGAACCCATATGGTTCTAGACCATCACCAAAGACAAATTGTAGAGCAAAAATCATAGCCCATTTGCATCATGATGGACTTTATCATTTGCAACATGTTCACCTTGAACATAATCATACAGTTAGCCCATCAAAGTCTCGTTTCTACAAATCAAATAGAAAGTTACCCACTTATGTGAAACAACACTTAGAATTTAATGATGATGCAGCGGTAAAACTGAATAAGTCTATCCAGATATGGGCAAAACGAATTGGAGGATTTGACAAACTAAGTTTCAATGAAAGGGAATGCAGAAATTATATTGACAAAGTTAGACGATTAAAGCTTGGACATGGAGATGTTGAAGCTATTCATAATATTTTGTCCAAATGCAAAGGAAATCCCCAAACTTCTTTTATTTGATGGATATAGATTGTGAAAGTCGTTTAAGAAATGTATTTTGGGCAGATGCTCGATCAAGGTCTGCATATCAATATTTTGGGGATGTAATATCTTTTGACACCACATATTTAACAAACAAGTATGATATGCCTTTCGCTCCATTTATTGGTGTAAATCATCATGGTCAGCCAGTGTTGCTGGGTTGTGCATTGCTTGCAGATGAAAGTATTGAGACTTATATTTGGTTATTTGAAATATGTTTAGAGTGTATGTCTGGAATTCCTCCTAAGGCTATAATAACCGACCAGTGTAAGTCTATAGAGGCAGCCGTTGCTAAAATATTTCCAGAAGCTCGCCATCGTTTATGCTTGTGGCATATAATGAAAACAATTCCTCAAAAATTGGATAGTTTAAGTGATTATAAGGCTATTAAGAAGGAGTTAAAGGTGATTGTATATCAATTGTTGAAAGTTGAAGAGTTTGAAGAAACTTGGTTGAATTTCATCAAGGAATTTGAGCTTCAAGAAAATGAGTGGCTTAAAACTCTTTATGACATAAGAAATCTATGGATCCCTGTGTATGTAAAGGATATATTTTGGGCAAGCATGTCTACAACCCAATGAAGTGAGAGTATGAATGCTTTTTTTGATGGATATATACAATCAAAGACTACTTTGAAGCAATTTGTTGAGCAATATCAATTTGCATTACAAAGCAAATACGAGAAAGAAGCTAAATCAGATTTTTATTCTTCCAATATGAAGCCGCCAATAATTTCAAACTATTATATGGAAAAGCAATTAAGTGAAATTTATACATTTGATATTTTAAAGAAGTTTCAGGATGAGGTGAAGGCTTTATTGTATTGTCATGCATCATTAGTGGCGGAAGATGGATTAGTCTCTAACTTTGATGCTCTAGAACATGTGGTGAGGAATGAAGAAAAAACATGGGAACAAGAGAATTACTCTATTTGCTATAATGGAAAATAACAAGAAGTATGGTGCATTTGTCGTTTATTTGAATTTAGAGGCATCCTATGTAGACACACATTGTCTGCACTCATATTTTTGAAGGTGAATAAGATTCCTTCTCAGTATATTCTAGCACGTTGGAGAAAAGATTTTAAGCGTTTACATGCTTTGTCCTTTACAAGTAAAATTGAAGCTGATTCAACAATGGAAAAATCGGAGATTTTATATGCTCGTTACCTAGAGTTTGCTGATACAGCATTGACATCTAATGATGGGTATGAGCTTGCTTTAAAGCTAATTAATGAAATGAAGGAAAAACTTTTGGTGGAGATTGATACATCTAGAAGTGTGGGACTAAGTCATAATCTCATTGTTACAAATTGTGGAATGGATGATGTAACAAATGGTATGAAATTTGGCAGTGACAAAATTCAGGAAAATGAAAATACATCGTCTAAGATTCTAAACCCTATTCAAGTGAAAAGGAAAGGGCGGCCCCCTACTAAGAGGAAACAATCAATAGTGGAAAAAGTAAGTACTAAACAAAAGAAAAAGGTATGCAATTTTTATCACTTAAAATTTGATCTCTATTTCATTATATACTTTCGTTATTAAATGATTTGTGTATTTTAAACTAATGATATTATATCTTTAGGTCTCTCGAAGAAAAATTGAAGTGGAACAAGACTCCGTGGATAGATTGGATACTCCTATTGGGACTCAAGAAGCTAATTTAATGGTGGTTGGAGTTTATTTGTTTAATTTTATTTGTAATTCGATCCATTTCTTTAGTATGGATTGTAACATGTAAAAATATTACAGGGACAAGTAAATCCACATATTCAGTCATTGGGATATCAATAAAAGAAATATATTCACTTGCGTACATTTGGAATCAAGATGAAATGTCTACTATTTCAGGTTTGTCTTCTAGTTATCTGTATGGTTTAAAGAGCATTTTTTTGGTTTGTTATATATATATATATATTTGATATTTATATAATATTTTATTACTTATGTTTGGCTATTTGTTTTGATAGGAATTGGATGGCAAAAGTGGCCATGGAATTGGATGGCAAAAGTGGCCACAGAATTGGATGGCAAAAGTGGCCACAGAATTGGATGGCAAAAGTGGCAACGGAATTAGATGGCAAAAGTGGCCATGGAATTGGATGGCAAAAGTGGCAACGGAATTGGATGGCAAAAGTGGCCACGGAATTGGATGGCAAAAGTGGCCACGGAATTGGATGGCAAAAGTGGCCACGGAATTGGATGGCAAAAGTGGCCACGGAATTGGATGGCAAAAGTGGCCACGGAATTGGATGGCAAAAGTGGCCACGGAATTGGATGGCAAAAGTGGCCATGGAATTGGATGGCAAAAGTGATCAAATAATATGTTTCTCCTCAAAAATACTAAAGACTGCGTAGACATATATGGTTACAGTTTTCTATATTATTAAGGACGAGAAGTCAAGATTGATAATGAATACAAGTGTTTTGTAGTAAATGATCTCTTTCTTCTATCTTATTGTATAAACAATTCAATTTAGTGTAAATACCTCTCAGGGGAATTTAAGACACTTATTTGTATGGATAAGTTGGTTCAAGGAAAAAAAAAACAAGTTATTTAATGGGTTGCAAAGAGAAGGCTCATTGTTTCTGAATATTGGCAATGGATAAAACGGATACAGTTTTTTACCAGAAATGATAAAAGAACTGAAAAATAGAGAAAAGAAATAAAGAAGTAAAGAAAGTAATCATAGTCACAAGCTCAACTCGTTTCTTGAGTCTGAAAAATTCTGGCTGAAAAAGTGATGTGTAGTTTCTCCATTCACACTGTACACTCATGAAATAACTACATGTATTACGCCTCTATTTTCATGTTTTCGGTTCATACAACTCTAGTTCGGAAAATATACAACTGTACTCTATCTATAAAGCTCATCAGGAATCTTCTATGCAACATGAAAGTCAATGAATAATCATGAGGCAGATTGTGCTTCAAAGCGTATTCATTGCAAGCTTTGTCCTTTACTTTCTTTTGGATTTTTCACCTTGCTCTGCCTTCCATAATTGCCTAGGATGCTTCCTTTGCCCAAGAAGTCCCTGGAGCTTCTCAAGGTAGTTCGGCCAATATTGAGTCTGACCTATATATCACGTTGCAGCTTTTCTTGAGTCTGGGGCTCGTTGATTAGCTTCGGTAGGATCATCACATGCAGAATTGATTTCTGGTGCATATGGATCAGAATGCAAAACTGTCAATGATTGTCTGCAAAATTGAAGAAAGACAAGAACATGTCCATTTTAGGTTCTTACAGCACAACTCCCTTACTTTACTCAGAGCCGTAACACGCGGCCACAAGTGTTCCAGCAAAAATGGGTGTCAACTAGGGGTCACTAAAGAACACCAAAGGCGGTTCACGAACCTGTTCTTCAGCAGGAAAGTAGGTTAGGTTGGTTCCTCACATCCAAAGAACTTAAGATTCAGGAAATATATCAGACCTTATGAAGGATAGGGGGCACCCCAACCAAGCTTCATAAACCAGTTTGATCAGAATATGTGGTGTAGATTCCAAAATAAAGATTAGCATTTGTTTTCTTTGCGAGTATTTTCTTGTCATGCTTATATTTGTCTCCCTCTATTTTGGATAAAGACACTGTTTTGCAGTAATATGTTCCAAGGCATCAAATCACCTGATCTATAGCTGCTTTCTACTTGGCTGTGTAATGAGAAAGAAGGAAGCTCGTCATGAAGCTGTCTGATTCATCCAGCTCTCTGAGAAATTATACAGACCAAACATTAAAGAAAAGACAACAAATAAAACAAAAACACGAAAACCCATGTTAGGCAAAAGTTAGAAGACTGGCAATTATCTCTTTGGAGAGCTATCTAATAACACATGGGCAAATCATGATGAAACGAGGACTAACAAGGTGAAGCATGGCAAGGTGTTATGATAACATTTCACTTCCCTCATTTTTTCTTATTCTAGAGTAATAGAAGGAGAAATACTTAAAAGTAAACTTTCCTACTGCTAGGAGAGTATCTAAATAGATAGCGGCAAGCCCATAAGGCAGTACCAACATGTCAATATACCAGATTCTCTATTAAGTGTTTAATACACTTATTCAAAAAGCAGAAAGCTTGGCTGCAGAAATAAATCAAAACATGGCTATTTATAATTGCAGATCAACATTTAAAATTCAAATTAGATGAAAATAAAGAGGAAAGAAAAGAAAGAAAATTCTAACAGGCACAGTCAAAAATTTGGCCTTTACGGTTGGTTCAACACCGCCGGTAAAGCCCTTAAACCCGCCGGTAAACCGTTTACCGGCGGAAAATATTTCGCCACTAGACGGAGCGGTAAAACGACGATATTTTGCGCCGCTAATTTACCAGCGCTAAATTTTGCCGGTAATTTACCAGCGAATTTTCCGGCACTGTATTCAACGCCGATATAAAATACGTATAAATACAATTAGTTCACCTGCAGTTTTTATAAATAATTATGCACCGGCGGTTTAAAAACTGCCGGTGGAGATTATTTTTTTGCAAAGTCACCGGCGGTTGCCCAGAGCTAATTTATTTACAAAATTTACCAGTGGTTGACATGGTCAACCGCTGGTGGAGAATTTATTTTTAAAAAAATAAATAGCACAAACCAAATGCATGGAAAAAAAATTAAAATACTTGGAAAGCAGATAGAGAAACACATACATATGAAAACAGAGAGAAAAAAATTAAAGGATGTAAGAGTTAATTTTCTACCTTTATCTTTGGAAAGGATGCTAATAAGCTCTTGAACTCCCTCCTTCCCTAGAGTGTCTTTGAGGTACATTGTTGCACCTGCAACCTCCTCTGGTGTTACCTTACCATCGTAATCCCTGCACATCATATAAAATCAACAAAAAAAAAAGCAAAAATAGCCAAAACAGAAACTATGCGTGCAAAAAAGTAGGCAGGAATAGATGAATGCAGTTGTCCACAGTTGAGACACTGGTTAATGGTGTCAACACAAGAAAAGAGTAATACCAGGCATAGTGAAACTAAGGGAGCTGAATCTATGAAGGCAGGAATTGACGAAATTGCCTACAAATGTTTGATTAATGATGTCAAACCTATAAACGTTCAATTTGCCAAATGGAGGTTGTAAAACTATATAGCAGCCAGAATTGGATAGATTCATAAACTCAGCATAAGTGCTATGGAATAGAAAAGATCACCATACATGTTACTATAGGTAAAAAGAGAATAACTCCATACCTATCAAGTAGGTGCCACCGATCACCAATCTTAGCATCAACGTCATCAATTTCGTTTTCAAGTTTCTTGAGTAAGGCATCAACCTAAAGGGCAAAATGAAATCAAATATCAAAGTTCGGATGTTGTAATGGACACATAAAACGCTAGTGTACTATTGCTCAAGTGTGCAACAAAACTATTTTCATAATAACCAGAAAAGAAAAAAGAAAACCTAAGCAGCTACATGTACAAAGAGAAACATAAAAAGATGAGAAAAAAGTAATCTAAAAAACTACCCATCAAACCTACCAAGAAATGATAAGATGATCTAACCAAACGTAAATTCAAATAATAAGTTAAAGAATTAAGTTAACGAAATAGGTAGCTTTGTTGCAGCAAAGGAACTCGATAGGAAATTGTTGTTACCAAAATTAACATGTACATTAATAGAGGTCATATTTAACATAAAAAAACAGAGTCTAGTAACCAGCGTACCCCATTTATAAGAGCAGAAGAAACTTTGCTGCCAACAGCAGTTTCGGCTGCCTGATCAGCCTCGTCCATAGCAGCTCTATATGCCTTTTTGGCCTCTGCTTCCCCTTCTGTTCCCTCTTTGTTCACCATACTATTATAAAGCTCGATCTGTAGAAAAAGGATGTAATACATTTATAACAAAAAAAAAATCAAATGGAATAAAGCTAAAATGAGAACAGAAATGCACATGCAATAAGAATTCCAACAAGCCGGACAACTTATCAAAAGGAAATGAAAAGACTGCCGATTCTTCTTTTTTTCATTTGGTCCACACAATTTAGCATTTATGGGAAAAAAATACAGAAACACGTACCTCCTTATTGACCAGACTCAAGAACTCTTCTCGCTCCCTACTAACTGACTGCATACATCAGTTAAAAAGTGTCATAAGAGTTTCTTGGACAGAAAACGAGATTTAATATATATTTAAGTTCTCACCGATGCTGAAGCAAGTACAGCCAATGCACGACTTAAGTCACAGAGTTGCTCCTGTTTCTCCATCATCTTTGCTTTGGCCATCTCTTGAGTTTCTCTTGCAGTAGGAACAGTCATCTCTTTCAAGGCTATATCATCTTCAACAACTTTGGCTTCCTTAATTCGAGCCTGTTCTTCCTCTTCAGCCTCTTCCTCCTCCTACAGGATTCAGTAGTGTTAGAGAACACTAAAGAAATCAAAGACATTAAAACAATGAACTATGGACTATAAAAATTTTAATGGAAACCACAACTTAATATCTTTAGAATTTTTAAGCATGGAGTAGTGTGATTATAATTCCATTCTACCAGGAATAGGACTGAAAGATGCGTTCCATGTTGTGAACCAATAGGACAAAAAATAGTTCACTGACAAATACACCCAACTACAGCAAAATCAGAAGTTAACTAATGCTGGCAAATTCAGTTTTATCTCTTTGAACTATGGTAGCAAGTATGGTTGCAAGTAATCTCTCATGTAGAAAACAACTCGATTTTGAAACCGAAAACCTAGAAATTGAAGTTCAACTCTAAACGACTCAGGGGATATTTGAATCCAATGGTACCAAGTATTCTTGCATATATTTATTACATATATGCCACTAAATGTATCTTGATATGTGAATCCAAGGGTATTCTATGGATGATTGTTTTCTAAGATGATAATATGGCCCTTATAAATCTTTTATTACAGAAATACTAATTCTCAAATATCAAGATGGAAATCCAAGGGTACAAATATCTAATCTTCAGATTATTTTCCTTCATTCAAAAAGTAGTACTAACTCTATTTATGACTGAAAAACACCCATTACTTGTATTGTATCCACAACAGAATGTTATTCATTATCTTGATTTTGAACATTTAAAACTGTTAAAATAAAATTTTTTCACAAAGAAAGATCTTAAAATATATTTTATCAAGATGTAAACATAGAACATGAACAAATGCAGATTTATTTATTTTTAAATCATTCAACTTACTACTACTGATAAAAAGTAAAAACGGCTACATATAAGATTAGATGGACTGAAGTTTAGTATACTCCTTTTAGATATCTTTTAGATTTTATATATTTTGGGAGTGAGTATACAGATATTTGGGCATTCTTGTATATAGAATTAACAAGCAAATCTAGCTCACTCAAATTTCACCAAAATAGAAAAACGACATATAGGAAGGAATAAGGACGTGAGCAACATCCTTAATTTGAACCAAAGCAAATATCACGTAAAAGAAAAAAAAACATGTAAAATAAGATGAAGTACTAAGTACAAAATGTGGATATTAATTACCTGTATTTATTCACAAATGAAGGGAAAAGAAGTCCATCATAAAAGTCAAGAAAGAGAGAGATCTCAAAAGCATATGCATTTATAATATTAAATTTGCTCTACATATCTATTATGGCCGACACTCCCTGAAAGTAGGTACGCTGCTATATACGTAATTCAGGGCACTATGTATTGAGGGAGATATAAGAATCCACAAGAAATTACATGACATGACATACGTAAACCAATACTGGCACTTATATATATTGCATCCTTAACTGAGCATATAAACAAATACTTTGCGTAAAAAGTCCCTTACTAGTAATTACTCATTAGAGTATAAAATTCATGAACAAATCAAAACCAGAAAAACCGCGAACCCAAAGAATCTCGCGAACATGTCTTCACGGCCTATATGTCAAAAGGCAAAAAGAATCACAAAGAACTGGTAAACCATATACGGAAGAGAATAATGTTTCAGAAACGGAAGAAATTACATGAATCAATTGAAGACTTCAATATAAGTACAGAGAAAAATCAAAACCCGCCCTAACCCGAAATATCTAATTTTACACAAAGCGGAGGAACTTCCGAAGTGGCGCTGACGCGTCCCCTCGCCGGAAACGGTTGTGCATTCGATCGTCGCAGGAAATCTGGTCCCGCGCGCGTCGTTAGTGAAGAGAGGGAAGGAAGAAGAAAAGGCAAACTTCCGAACCGCAAAGGTCGGGCGAGAGGCAAGCTTGAAAATTTTTTTTACAAGGGTAACTTAGGGTCGGGAAGCATTAATTTTTACATGCTTACCGACGGTTTAAAATAGCCGCTGAACCGAACCGGACCGGAGCTTACTGGCGGTAAAAATCAGTACGAAATTTAGTGGCCTTTACCGGCAGTTCTTAACAAACAATCGCCGATAAAGTTTGGGTTACCGGCAGTTATTTATAAATAACCACCGGTAAAGGCCGCATTTCTACTAGTGAGGTTTTGGTTAAGGCAAAGATAAATCGACATCAGGCAGGTTTTGTTTAGGAGACCGAAAATGTGGTTAGAAATTGGCTCTAGAATGGACGTCAAGCAAGAATGTATAATGCATTTGGTTGGCAGGATTATATGCTTGTTCATGACTAATATCTTTGACAACTATGAGCATGTCATCAAGCTATGCAACACAAACATGTATAACAAACATGCCTTCATTAAAATAAAATAAAAATTATTGTTAAAATCTCTTTACATAATTTGTTAACGTTTAGAATAAATGTTAACATCTCTTACTTCATTGACAAGAATTGTCCTTAATTGTTTTTATAACATCAAAAGCAAATTTATGATACAGAAATATGAATTACCTTCATCATCATTGAGCATCAAATTTTCAAAAAGTAAATCGTTGTGAGCATATATACATTTGGCTTCACGACTACGTTCCCGGGATCCTCTAAATGATACTAAAATAAGAATGATTTCAGCCATTTTAGTAAGCAATATTCACAAGCATAAAACAGACCGGAAGATAAACTCAACACAAAAAATAGTATGAAACACATCGGAAGATAAAATTCAACCAAAAAAAACCCCTTACCTCTATGAATTCTTTTGACATTTTCCCACGCTGCTGGAGGTAACAAGCTGCTATGAGGTAACAAGCTGCTGGTGTTAACGCGCTGCTGGAAGTAACAAAAGTTTGATTTTTTTTTTCTTGAAAATATCCGAAGATGGAAGGAGAAGTCAAAAGTCGAAAACCCTGATCGAGTTTGGGATTCCGAAGAACTCTTTCCCCGCGAAAAATTCTTCCGATTTCATCTCTCTCGACTGGAGATTTCAAAAAAGGAAGGAGAAGTCGAAAGTCGAGAACCCTAGCCGACTTTGGGATTCCGAAGAACTCTTTCCCAGCAAAAAATCCTTCCGATTTCATCTCTCCCGACTCGAGATTGTTTCGGAGAACTCTGCGCCCACGAAAATTCCTTCCGATTTCTTGTTTCCTGACTGGAGATTGTTTCGGAGTTGGTGGTTTACTCCTCTCCCTTCCGTGAATGTCGTTTTTTTTACAGGGAAGTCTTAAACCGAGATTTCCGCTTACATGGACTGACAACGAGGATGCCACGTCAGAAGTAAAGACCCACTGTAAAATGTCGCAGTACGCACATCACCACTCCTTTCAAAACGAAGGCCAAAAGGAAATTTTAAATCAACAATTCCAACATGTGTTGGGAACGAATGTCATTCAATATCTTCTCTCATTCCCCTATATAGTCCATAGCAAAGTGGATCGGTGGAGCACAAACACAGACATGTTGTAGAAACTATTTTGATATTACTAGCACCAAGTATCCATGCCCAAAAATCATTGGGACTCAGGCTTTTGCTACGACAACATACATTTATAACCATGTTCAATCAAAACTCTTGTACTTTAAATCACCCTATGAAGTGTTGTTTGCTAGAGAGCCAAATTGCAATTTACAGTCTTTTTGTATTATTGGGTGTTTGTGCTTTCTGCATGTCTTCCATATAAATGGCATAGACTCCAATATTGTTCACTACTTGATTTTTCTTAGGCTATAACTGCCTTGGTTTTGCTTAGGCTATCATCCTAATTATAAGTGATTTCATTATCTTCATATCCCTAGTGATCGAATCTACATGACTCATAATATTTTGTCGAAAGTACCTTTATTCTCAACCCGCGTTGTTGTTGACTCCGTCTTTGTTTCTTCACCCTGCTACCTATTCCTTGACTTCCATTCCTGCCTTTAAACTATCAGCAAATTAAACCAACAATGAACCCGAGAGTCAACCCCATGAACCATTAGTCTTTTTTCATGAGACTACCAAATTATCAAGTCAAATTATCTCTATGCCACTTAATAGTACCAACCGAAAACAAACTTTACCTTCCACCAGTGTACCACCCCATCAAAATTCAACCATTGATAGCAATGAACCCCAACCCCTTACCTATAAGTATGTTAATTGTTGATAAGAAAATATGTTGTTTCAATCTAATTTCTGAAATCGTAACATGGTATCAAAGCTGACTCATCCCTGACTCGGTTCGTAAATTGAGACTCCGACTGTTTTTCCTATAACTCGGCCTCATTCATCGTGACTCGGATTGTTTCTCTTGTAACTCGGCATCACTTATCGTGACTTGGAGCTGAAATCCTAGATAACACGTTGTGACTCTTTGTCTTCTCCAATTCCGAATATAGGGTTTTGACCATTTTTGCTCTTCCAACATTGGTTTCCATCGATTCACCCACCATCCGACTCTAAAATCAGTCGGCAAGACTGGTTTTGCCTCTGATTATTCAAACTCTCTTTGGATTTTGGACGATTTAAACCTGTTCAAGTTTCATTGCTCTAGATATGTTCGGATTTGAACTTGTTCCTGCAAATGTCCAATAGTCGTTGCACTATCACCGTTGCCGCCATCATCCGACGACCTTGTCTCTTGTCGTTCGTCCATCCATCTCCTCCAAAGAGTCGAATATCAGTAGTCATAGTTCGGTTTTTTTTTGTTAAGCGAGACGTTGCTTCGCACATGTAGAGTTTTATTTTTTTCTTTTTAGTCGGGCTTTGCTTCTAATGATCGTCACTTCGCAAATAGAGAGGATTCTGGTATTTTTTCCCCTTCTTCAGCTCCTCACTACTAGAAATACCCCATTCACTGGGGTTTTTCTTGAATGACCGCCGGTAGAGAATATTGTACCGGCTAATTATTAGAAGACTCGCTGGTTAGTAAACAGGACGGGTTCAATCGCCTATAAAGCTGTACCGGCGAAACAGGAAATGCCAATACACAATTTTTGTACCGGTATCTTCTCTCTCTGCCTCTTTCTCCTTTTGTCTTATCTCTGCCTCATTCTCCTTCCGTCTTCTCTCTCTGCGTCTTTCTCCTTTCGTATTCTCTCTCTGCCTCTTTCTCCTTCCGTCTTCTCTCTCTGCCTCTTTCTCCTTCCGTCTTCTCTCTGCCTCTCTCTTCTTCTGTCTTCTCCCTGCCCCTTTATCTTTCCGCTTTCCAAACCTCGGCCCCCAAATCCGTACTATTCGGGCTTCCCATACCAGATTTGCGAATTAAGCCCTTCTCGTAGACCGAAGTCACGAACCTTACTCTGACAACATAACAGCCCACCGTTTCTGACGAGCGAATGAGGCAGAGGTATCCGACAACTGAATTGACCTTCAGAACCGAGATTTGCTCTAGGTATTTTGATCATTCTTCTTTCAAAATCGAGCTCTCCGACGACTAAATCGACCTTCAAAAGTGTTGTTTTGTTTATTTTTTCAGTCGTTGGGGTTAGGGTATGCGGGTCAGTGGCTACTGTTTGCTCGCTCCAGGTATTTTATCATTCGTCTTTGTTTGTTCAGCCTTTAAAAGTCCCAATTTCTCTATAACTTTCTTGAGGTCAGTGGCTATTGTATCGGATGATGCTATGATGATTGTGATTAAGATGGGTTTTTGTGGGTGAATCAGGCAAATTTTTTATGATGCTCTTATGACAATGGTTAAGAACGGATGATGCTATTATAGGCTATGTTTTGCTTTTAGGAGGTCATCTTTTTCGGATCTCAAGTAGTTGTTGTTAGTGAATTTCTCGAAATTTCTTCCAAGGTGTGGATGATGTTTTTAATGCGATATTAGTTTTGCAATGAGAGCACGACGTCTAGCTATCATTGATGTATGTATGAACATTCATTCTCATGGCATTGTTTTTTAAGTTCGTAAAAAAGTTTTTATTACGTTACAAACACTACCTTTAGAATAAAAGTACATTTGATAAAAGCATGTCACTCTAGGATTAATGTTCTATTCTAAATGTACATAATTTCATTTCAATGTAATTGGACTATAGGGTAAGATGGGATTTTCACGATGCTCAAGTTCATTGCATTAATGTCATGTTAGTGTTGAATGATTTACGAAAAAAATGTTGCAACCAATAAGGTTGCAAACTTACTAGGACAGTCTCACAAGGATGGTCTCACTACATGAAATATAATTACAATAAGGCTTGATAACTCCATAATGTTTTACATATTTTGATGCCTTAAACTCATTACTTTGGTTACATTTTGGGCATTATTTGGATTCATTTGTAAATATTTATCAATTTTAAGTTTCGAAAGGCTAATTTCTATTTTTAATTGATAAAGGCGTGGAATTAGTTGTTTTCACGAATTTTACTATCTTTCTTATTTTGGTTGTAACTATCTTAGTATGTGATAAAATTCTAAAGATTGAAGTTGCATTGGAAAGCTAACAAAAAAACCTACAACTTTTGTCTTTAGTGTTTTCTCAGAATAGGGACGTGTTTTGGTCGAAATTGAGCTCAAAGTTCCTGCTTGTTCAAGTGAAAGACCAGAGAAAAGGCATGAAGCATTTAGAATCCCACACACAAAAAAATGCAGTCCAATAATCACCAAATGGTAGTTAGTACCAGGACGAAATAATCCTAGAAAGACAGCCCCAATCAAGGAAGAAACAAGGGCCGATAATCGAATGACAAAAATGCCCCCTAAGTTTAATCGTATTTTCACTCAACTACCCTTATTCAATTAATCCGAGAAAGAGGAAAAAGAAGTGACGAGTTGCAAAAAAAATGGGGAAAACATGAAAGGCACTTGGATATCGTGTAGAGGATAAAGAGAGGGCAGTTTTTGGGACATTAACTTGGACATTAAAGCTAAGAATTGACCGATTAATTCAGTAACCGCTATATTGAAGAAGGAAAAGAAAAACAGTCTGATAATCACCTATAAATTGGGGTTTTGTGATCTGTTTGTAGCAGAGACTTGGAGCTCGAAATTTTCTTTGGAAAGTAGAGAAAGAAGGAGATTTATCTTGCACTTATCACTCCCTAACAAGAGAGTGAGAAAGGCAATAGAGATATGGCTGGAATGTTCTGTAGGAGTGGAAGAACCCATAGGAAGCAAGCTGGTTCGTTGTTTGTGGAGGAGAAACGATTGTCTTTGGGGAATGTGTCACTGCAAGCTCTGAAAAGGGGAAAGTTCCTAATCTTAATCTAATTTCCAACTTCTTATGCTTTGTCCTAGCTTTGTTCTAGCTTTGTTCTCTATATGTCTTTCGAATATCTCTTGAACCTTGACTTTTATAATGGTTTGGCTATTATTTAGTTTGTTGGGACTTCATCTCTATAAATTTAGTGTTGGTAATTTTGCTATTTAAATCACATTGATTAGTAGTGCTTGAAATTTCCATCATTACACATGAAATTGATCATTTCATGTGTGTTGATTAAATTTACAACTTTTCGTTTTGTTATAGACAAGGTAAACAAAACGGTTAAAAGAAGCAAATAGTTGGGTTTAGAGAGGTCACACCTATCTTAATTTCAATTAAAGCGTGATTTAAACCAACTATTTAGAGCATGCTGGTATGTGGGTTGATTTAATTTGTGATTAAAATCTGAATTAATTAGAACCTTTACTCAATTGGTTTTAGTTATATGAAATTGAGGGGGAGTCCAGCTAATGAACTTTTCTTTGTCAACCTACCAAGAGTATAACACTAGATCTAAATTTTAGTTACTAGATTCTTAGCCAAAGAATTGGGAGTGAAAAGCGGCAAGTAAATTGTATATAGTAGATAAATAGTTCTAAAGTTTATTTCTCAAGTTTTTACGAATCCCCCATAAATCGTGTAAGATTTATGTATTCCTATTAGAATAAATCTTAAATGTTATGAACAAAACTCTTCGTGGGAACAAACCTTTCTTGCCCTATATTTTGTTGTGAATTATTTTAGGGGTTAAGAATTGATTTAATTTTGTGGCAACAACGATATGTCATCAAAATTTTGGCGCCGTTGCTGGGGAGAATTGTTTGCTTAACTTTAAGAATACATGTTTCAGTAATAAAGCTATTTTTTGTTGTTTGATTAAAATATTTTCTTCTCTTGTACAGCGAATGAGACTGCGAAATGAGAGGATAGTTGGTCAAGTATTTGAAGCTGAAGGTTTCAGAGGTATAGAAGAACTTTTTGAACAGGAAGAGGAGCCACAACAAGATCGTAGAGAATTCATGACTGACCAAGTCATGGCTGATCAAACTCTTAAGCAACTTGCTCACCCCAATTTAGATGATCAACCTCTGAGCATAGTTCTTCCTGAATTAGAACATTCACTCAAGCTTAATTCAGGTTTTCTTAACTTGCTTCCTAAATTCTATGGAAATGCAAGTGAGGGCCCCCATAGACATTTAAAAGAATTTTTAGTTGAATGTTCCACCATGCGACTAGAAGGAATGAAGAAGAACAAGTGAAATTACGTGTTTTTCCATTTTCATTGTAGGATTTAGCAAAGGATTGACTTAATTATGTTGCTCCTAGATCTATTACTACTTGGACTGATTTGCAAAAGGTTTTTATTGAGAAATTTTTTCCTGCTAGTAGAATAGGATCCATAAGGAAGGAAATTTGTGGAATTAGGCAAAATCCTAATGAATCCTTATATGAGTTTTGGGAAAGGTTTAAAACATTGTGTGCTAGTTGTCCCCAACTCCAAATCAGTGAACAATTATTAATTCAGTATTTTTATGAAGGTCTTTTCCCACATTATAGGGGAATGATAGATATTGCTAGTGGAGGTGCTTTACTGGATAAAACACCTACACAAGCTAGGCAATTGATATCTAACATGGCTCAAAACACTCAACAATTTGGAACAAGAAATTACGTAGGACAAGTTAAGAAGGTGAATGAGATAAATGCTAGTATTATTCAAGAGACCCAGAAAGAAAATGCACAACAAATTGCTAATTTAACTCCACTTATGTGAAAGTTAGTTATGAATGGAAATCAGCAACCATCACTGTAGCCAGATAGCTGGCAATCTGCTTGTTATATAAAAATTTCTTCGTCTTTGTAGTGGCATCTGATTGGTTCTTCACATTTTGTTCATTATGTAAAAAGTGTGTGGGTGTGTGGGACAGTAGATGATGCAGGGGATTCTAGCAGGAGGAATCGATCCCGTTTCTTCTTTATCGGCCGGCGACGTTGTTTCTTCCTTCATTAGCAGTGTGCTTGGATTAAGTTAAACTTGCTACTTCTATTTTAAAATGGAGACCAAAGCGCCATTGTTTTACTTTTATCAAGGAGACTCTTAATTCTATTTTTCTCCTTAAATTGTTTGATTTTGAATAATCTAAAAAGGTAAGCATTTAAATTGTATGCTAGTATGAAATTGAGAAGCATTACTGAAGGAAGGATTAACATGCAAGTCTCAATTAGGCTCTTTTTGAGCCATTGACAATATTGTGACTATTCGTTTATCATGAAATGATTAGTAACTAGTGTACCATCTTTGTGGACTCAAGGGATTGAGAAATAGGTTTGAAGAAGGCCTTTTCTTTCATATTGGTTTTTCTTTTTACTTTTTTTTCTTACTTTACATTATGTCAAAGAGGGCCTAGATGGCCAATTGATAGAGTATGTTGTCGGGAACATTATCTCAAAGCCCATTAAACAGTGAGTGATTGGAATACAGGTTGAAGAAGAGAACTGAAAAGATCTCAGATTGGGAGAAAAGAGAAGCCCATTGAGTTAGAAGTGTCAACCAATTGAATGGCAAAAAAGTTGCCCCTAGTTTATGTATGTACCGCTAGTTTTAGTTATTTATATCTGTCGCATAGAATTAAATTTCTTATAGTTATGTGCGAGTCATTCTAGATTATTTTAGGGAGCTTCACTATTTGTGATAGCCACAATCTTTTGTTTCCATTTAGTGGCTAGATATTGTTCTTGGAGAGTAGTATATGACCTAGATTTTGATCTTCATTTGAAGTTGTTAACTGTGTTAATACATTTCCATTCTTTCTTTTCAAATAAGCACTAAAATTGTCATGAGAACTGTACGTAACACTGTGGATACTGGAAGAACATTTGTGTACACCACACACCAACCCAGCATTGACATCTTTGAAGCTTTTGACGAGGTATTAATATTGTAGCAGCTAACAAGATTGGTATTTATAATTAACCAAATATTATTTTTGTTTATAAATTCAAATTATTTATTTTAATTTCTGCCAATATTGTCTTTTCGGCTTCAGCTGCTTCAGATGAAGAGAGGAGGGCAGGTTATATACTCCGGACCTCTGGGAAGAAACTCTCACAAAGTCGTTGAATATTTTGAGGTTTGATACTTTTGTTCTTTTTCGCCAGTAGTCAGTTTGTATTAAATGTTATATTTGAGATGGGAGACATCTAAATGAGAGGGGAGGAACATACCAATTGGACAACACTAATAGCTGTGTCGCAAAAAAAATGGACTAGCATTTAGTAAGTTGCAATCCTTGGGAGTTATTTATTTTCCTTTGTAATGCCTTCAGCATTTTTCCAATTCAATTTCTGAGATTGGAAACATCTAACTGAACATTGATTGATTACCTTGCTGTTAGATTGTTTTTTTTTTGTGCTAAGTTGTGAGTTTTTTTTTATAAACTTCAATATTAGTCTAAATGTAGTTCATGCTTAATTTTACTGAATGTTTAAAAGTAGTGTATTATAATCTTTTGAATACATGTATTCACATCCTATTTGGTTTTTAAACAACAATTGAAATTTGAAATTAATTTTGAGTTTTATATTTTTTTGTTTTATAATTTTGAGAAGATATGGTATTTTCTTTTTGTGTTATAACAGGTAAATTTAAATAAAATTAGAATTTTATTTTTTAAAAAATAATGACAATTACCCACGGTTTTTAAACAGCCAGAAAAAAATATTATGATAAATTTTTAAAACTAAAAATTAATTTTTCGGCAGTTATTAAACGGTCAGAAAAAATAGTTACCGACGAAAAAAATTCGCCGATCAGCATCTAGTTACCAGCAATGTAAATATTGTCGGTAAAAGATTTTCTCCGACGATAATAGCTGTCGGTGTAACGTCTATTGACGCTCTCATCAGCCGCCTCACGCCCTTCTCTTTCCTGTCGAGCAGCTAAGAGGAAAAGGGTTGCTTGGACCTCAATTACACAATCGGACCTTGGTCAAACCCAATACAAAACATGATTGCGCTTCATAGCTTCTAATGCAATTTTAGCAGTCGCTTTTGGTGCTATTTGACAATTGCTTTTGGTGTTATTTGACAATCGATTTGTGGCTATGAACATTGTCATCTCGGCTTTATACGTTTCGCTAAACAGGTTTATCATACCATCTAAATCTCTTCTCAGTCAGTGCACTTAGTTATTTGCAGTTTCTCTCTTTTACTAGAGTTTGTACAATAACTATTACGATCTCTTCGACATTTTATTATGTTCCGACTGTGCCTGTTAAACTTATAAGGGAACAAATTTTGCTCAAACTTACAAGTTAGAGATGGACATTCGGTCTTTAAGATAAACTCCAAATCAATCTATCTCAGAGTTTTATGCTCAAATGGCTATGTTGTGGGATTAATTAGCGACTATGGATGCCAAGTTCGTATGTCATGTTCATACAGTTGTTTTTAAGACATATGTTGAGGCGGTTCATTTAGTCCAATTTTTAATAACACTCTGAGATGATTATGAGTATATTCGATCTTTTATGCTTCATAGGAGTCATTTGCCTTCTGGTGAAGCTGATCTTATCATAATTATTAGTAGAAGAGACAAGTCGTCATACTAGGAGACCCCTTAGTTCGTTGATCAAAGATACTAACATTGTTCGACCTTCTCCTTCCACAAAAAAACAAGACCGGTACTTATCGGGATATGACTCATGTGAAGTGCAATTATTGTAAAGAATTTAGGTATATGAAGTACATTTGTCGAGCCAAACAAAAGAAACCTCATAACAGTAATTATGCATGGCGCACTCTGTAGCTTTTGTCTGTACTGACAATACGTCTAGTATGGCTCGACAATAATTATGCATGGCGCATCCAATCACATGTCATTTAAGTCTTCTATTGTTTTTTTACCTTCCTCTTCTTCTATGTCTTCTTCACCTATTTGTACTACTGATAGTTCAAAACTTCATGTTGAATATTCTGGTTCTTTTTAACATCCATTGGTATCTGTTTCCCTGATGTTCTTTATATCCATCGTTTATCCATGAATCTATTATTTGTGGGTCAGTTGTGTGACCTTGGCTTTCATGTTTTATTTTCTTCTTTTGGATATCAGGTACAAAATCCATCAACAAGGAAGGTTCTTGGGACAGGACGTAAAGTTGGACGGCCATTTGAGCGTGATCGTCTGCATATTCCTTTTAGTGCTAGCTCTTTGAACAATTGTAGTTTGACAACTAGTTGTAGTTCCTAGTTTACACTTTGGCATGGTCATTTGGATCAGGTATCTCACTGTACTCTTAATAAGTTGATTAACATTGGTCAGGTGGGACATGTTTTTTCTGAATGCATTGTGTTAGTTGTAAACTTGGTGCACATATTGTTTTACCATTTAATACAAGTGATGTGCATTTCTTTAGCTTCATTTAATATTGTTTATTCTAATATTTAGGGAGCATCTTCGATTTTGATTAAGGGAGGATCTTGTGATTTTGTGTTTATTGATGATTATTCTCGATTTATCTAGGTGTATCTCTTACTAACTTGCCCTGAATTTTACGATACCTATGTTGAATTCTCCACTATGGTTTGTACTCAATTTTCTTGATCTGATTCTTGAGGGGAGTATATATCAAACAAATTTCATTTCCTGCTTAAATCTCATGATTCTTTGCAACAACTCTCGCCCTTATACTTTGCAAAAATTTTGGGTTGTTAAACAGAAACACAAGAACATCGTAGAAATTGCGTTGACTTTCGTCTATCTTATTAATTGGTTGCTTCTGTGCTTTTGAAAGGTTCTACCCCTTTCACTCGTCTCTATGACATGTCTCTTAATTACTCTTCTCTTCGTGTCATTAGTTGCACATGTTTTGTTTTACTTTCTGCACGTGAACACGATAAGTTGTCTACTAAATATGTAATGTGTGTTTCTTTTGAGTAATTTTGACAAAAATGTTTTCAATGTTATGATCCTCACTCTAACAAGTCGTGTATTTCACGTCATGTTACTTTCTGGGAAAAGGTTTCAGTTATTCTTTACCTTGCATAAGTCCAAGTCAGATGTTTCTCCCACAGTTGTCTTTGATCTTTTTCCAGATGGTTTTTTCTTCTTTTGTATCTATTATGCTTGATTCTACTATATAATTCACAATCTGAAGATTCCCTATCCATGCGCCCTCTCTGCCTGATGCTCTTGTGGCTTCTTTAGATCAGCCTTCTTGTTACTCTCTACATAGTGATCATGTGTCCTCTTTGGATTCATCTCATAGCTCGTATGTTGATTCCTCACTGGAGGATCCTATAGGTCAGTCTTGCAATCTATCTCGCAATCGTTAGCCTACAGTACATTTACTTGATTATCATTTTTATTTGTATGTTATTACTTCTATTCATGAACCCTCTTCCTATAGAGAAGCTTCCTTTGATCCTCTTTGGCAGATAGCTATGTTTGAGTTACAGGCTTTGGCTAAGGATCATACTTGAGATCTTGTTACTCCTAGTAAGTCTACAATTGGTTGCAAAAGGGTTTATACAATCAAGACTAAGGCTGATGGATCTATTGATAATATAAAATCCGTCTCGTGGCTAAGTGTCATACACATGATTATGGTATTGATTATGAGTAGACATTTGCTCATGTTGCCAAGTTGACTTTTGTTCATCCGTTAATTGTCGTTGCCTTTGTTTGCCATTGCAATTTACTAGACTGCTGATCTATTTACCAAGTCGCTTACTTCATCGCAATTTTGGTACTTGTGTTCCAAACTCCATAAGAGCTCTTTTGCTCCATTTTGAGTTTGAGGGGGATGTTAGATTATGTAATTTTAGCTTTTTTTTTTGAAATTTTACCCTTGAAGGGCATTTTTGCCTTTCGCAATTTATAACCAAATGTATGTATAAGTATGTTAATTGTTAATAAGAAATCAGGCTGTTTTAATCGAGTTTCTGAAATTGTAACATACAAATCAGAGCACTCATAGTATAAAATCACGTTCTAAACCTGGTCATTCCTCGCCAAAGGTGTATACAACATCATGCGCTTCTCCTATGATAAGTTCTCGCCAAATTCTAACCACCACTAACTCGGAAGCAGCTAAACATGAGCCATTGGAGATCGGCCATGAATAGTGAGTATAATGCTATCTTCGCTAATAGTAACCTGGCAGCTTGTTTCTTTGTCGCAAGGACTACGAGCAGTAGGTTATTAGTCTGTATTCAAAAGAAAAAGGAAACGGAATGGGATGGTTCACTGTTATAAAGCAAGACTTGTAGCCAAGGGTTCAATAAATAAGAGGTTTCAACTATTTTTAAACATTTGGCATTGTTGTGAAGCCATTACCAATTCGTGTCATACTCCGTAGTAGTGGCACGAAAGTGGTCTATTAGGCAGCTTGACATTCAAAATGTTTTCTTCGTGGCTCCAAAAGTTTGAAACAAAGCCTGAGGTTGGAATCTACAGCTCAACTCCTGGAGCAAGACTACAAGCAGTTTCAAGCTAATACATCTTAATTCCGTCGGTATACTACAAACTCCACTATTTACATTTTGGTGTACGTTGACCACTCAATTGTTATAGATAATGTGGACAGCAACATTCATGCTGTTTTAAACACATAGGAAGGAATTAGCTATAAATAATCTTGGTCCACTCCACTTCTTCCTTGGGATTGAGGTCCATTGCAGTGGTAATGGTATGAACCCATCCCAAGCAAAGTATGCAGGAGATTTATTTAAACGCCTTCGGCTCAAAGGTGTTAAATCCATGTCCACGCCGGTAGCTACTAGGTCAAAGCTTTCAAAACACAGCTGCTGGAGTGCTATGAAACGGATCCTACGTTACAGTAAAGGGGCTTTATCTCATGGATTTATGATCTCTCCAACAATTGACGCAGGTTCCGAAGCATACCCAAATGCTGATTGGGGTGGGAGCCCACATTACAGGCACTCGATTATCAGATTTTGTATCTTCTTCGGTAGTCTAATCTCTTGGATGTTGCATTACTCCAAACCTAAGTTTTTTCGGATGACTGTACAACTTTAAACCACTACTCTTAGCTACTTAATGATATCTGTTTTTCGGATGAAAAAAAATCTCTTGGATGTCCAAGAATCAAGCTATAGAGGCTCGCTCAAGCGCTTATGCCATATATTGAACCTTAGCATGGATATTACTACTATAAGTAATGCTACATGCACTTTACTGTGTATTATGCACTTTGTGCACTTCCCCTCAGCAGTGGAACATTAAAATATTCCTGCTGTAGGTCCCATTGCTACAGTGAGGTTATGTGCACAAAGTGCATGCACAGTAAAGTGCATATATAGCATTTTTCTACTACTATAGATATATCATGGATATTACATTCGAATTGGACTACCACTATATCTGAGAGCGGCACATTATGAGTTTGTCACATATCAAGCGAAACCTGAACACAGATGTTTTTACCGAAGGGGAACTCGTGTTCAAGATCAGTGGCGGCATTCCAAACTCGATGTCATTCCACAATAGCTGAGTTTTCCGGGGAATGTTAGAATCCTTTCCACCGAATATTATGTGATTTCCTCCAGCTATAAATTTAAATTTGTAATTATATCTTGCTATATATATATATATATATATATCTTTATTACTGTTAGAGTTGTATGTAAATAAATCAGTGAAAATACTTCGTTCCCAGATCTGAATAATTTGCAAAGAAACAAATGAACGTCTGCTGTAAATCGGTATAACAAGAATTCACTTATTGGAAGCAGACAACTGATTTTACCGGCAAGGGGGTGTGTAGTCAGCCAAATCTCAATGATGTCAATACATCCGGAATTTCTCTTTCGTCTTCTCAAAGACTTGTTCAGCAATCACAGCGCCATTACCGTCAGCCCTTTTGATTTCTAAGTTGGCTTTTTGGTAGTGCCCAGTCCCCCTCAATGCGTCAGCAATAAAATCATCAAAACCAATGGCAATTGCTGCCTCAGCTTTGGCTCCATAAACCAATCGCTGAAATATCGAACAGATATTAGGACAAAAAAGAAGAATGAACTGCCCGCTTCACTTTGAATGGCCAAAAAAGAAAAAAGAGGCTAGTGTCAAACCTTAATTCGAGAAAGATGAATTGCACCAAAACACATTGGACAAGGCTCACACGATGCATATATTTCACAGTCAGAGAGTTCAATCTTCTTCAGTTTCTTGCACGCCTATCGAAATGAAGAAGAATATTTTATCCAGATTGAACCCATTTCATACTGCCAGTATCATTTAAGTTATCCAAATGGATATATTTCTTTGTGGTGAAATACTTTAAAGCCAACATAAACAGCAGCAAGTAAATAAGCTGTAGCAAAATGATGAAAACAGGCCATACAGCTTAAAGCCTAAAACACAAGCAAAATAGCAAAACTGGAAAATTATACAATTAGGAAAGAAAGATGGCACAGAAAGCTTCCAAAAACTTGCTTGCATAAGGGACTCAACCGACTGATCCATTCTTGTGAAGCATTCATATTTTTGTCCAGTCTTTCTCATCTTTGATGAAGTTTGGCAGAAATTCTCAATAACAAGAACAATCAAAAGGGCTAACATAACCGTACAAACTTTTTTACACAACTTTCAACAAAAATTTCAAGATGTTTTAGTCCAATAGTGGTCATTTTCTTCAAAATTTATCAGGAAGGTACCTAGAAAAAGTTAAACAAGATTTGACCAGAAAGGTAAGTCCAAATAATTCATCGAAATTACGCCTCCCAGAAATTGAAACAGGGAATGAACATGTTAAGTAACCGAACCAAAGTAAAATAATGACATGCTTTAACCAAATCTGGATTTCTAACCTCTCTTATAGCAGTGACCTCAGCATGAGCAGTGGGATCCGTATTATTCAAAACCATGTTGTGACAGCTAACAATAATTTCATTATTACGAACAACAACTGCACCAAAAGGCCCCCCATGCCCACAATCAACCCCGTTGTATGCTTCTTCAACAGCTTTTGATAAGAACTTATGATCTCTGTCCTGAACAGCTGATTGACAAAAACCAAACCAAATATAAGACTTTCACCCGTCAATCTATTAATAGAGTTAATAAATGAACTTTGAGTCATAAACAATGAACAGTAACATTTTAGACAGAAACGACATTAACATAGAGATGTAAATTTAATTCCCAATAGATAGCTTATTAAAGGAAGTATAACGCTCAGAGTGGCATAAAAAAAGAGAGAATCCAGAACCGGAGCATTAGTATTGGATGCCAAAAAGCAATAAGGCAGTACTACTCACCTTCCTGATGACCAGGAAAAGCAGAAGCTACAGAGATGGTACCATCTTTTGATTCCAGAACTGAAAAAACAAGAAAACGCAACATCAGCTCTTTTGCATAATGTAAAGTTACTTTTGCAACCTTGCAACAAGGGGAACATAAATAGAAGTTGACATTGATTATATTTGGTATATAAGTCAGCTTCTCAACTATCCTGACAAGAATTTAAATTTAAACATCAAATCATAGTAAAAAACTCTGCAATCTATATTGAATAACAAAAGGGAAGACAATAGTGGTGCGCAGGCTTTCAAGTAGATGAGAATAAAACATCTTGTAAGTAAATAGCCAAAGAATGAAAGAATTTAAAGGATTTCAGAAAGAATCCAGTAAAAAGAGTCCTGTCTACAGCATTCGTCGGGCAGTTTAACGTGTAATAGATCTTTGATCATTTCAAGTTAAAAACAACAAAAAGAGAGAAAAATTCGAATGAAAGAGGAAATTGAGAATTCTTAGAGAATGCTGATAAGTGACCTGTTTTTATCTCAAAATTTCATAAAAATCAAAGTCTCAGACACAAAATGAAGACATGTCTAGTCATTAGCAACTCATCCTAAAGCTCCCCATTCCAAAAGCCGAAGCGACAAAAGTATAAAAGAGAAACATCTCATATGAGATCTCTTAACAACATCAACACGGAATCCGAGTCCGCAAAATGTTCGGACAAAGAATGACAAAAAGAAACAGAGTCGGCTCATCCGATCACAAAAACAGAAAAACAAGCAAACAAAAGCTTCTCATTTTGTTTAAGAAAACCAAAAACAGTAAGATTAAAAACAGATTTTAGCATTTTTACACAAAAATTCAACATCGCAAATCTCTCCAATCAATCACGATTCACGAAAAAAAATTCGTCCAATGTACTCACTCTTGCAACAACAAAACAATCAAAGCAACAAGTCAACGCGAAAAACAATCAAAGACATTACCACTGGCCTCTTCCATCCCGAACGTACTCCTTATCGCCAAATCAGAATCGAATAAAACGATCTGCGGACGAATCCAATAAGCCTCGGAACCGATCAATAACACAAGATAAACCAGCAGAAACCGGTCGACTCGCTCTTTCCGCGGATCTCTCTCGGAAAAAGCAAACGAAACCAGAAGCCGAACTCGGAATCAGCCACGGAAGAATCCAACCGAAAGACGATTCTCCTCGTCTGATCGCGCAGGAGAAGAAAAGGCGAAAGCCACGAAAGTGTCCCCTCTTTGTCGCTTTTTCGTAATCTTTCTATCCCCAGCCACGAAAGAAAGCGTATTAGACGACCACACGACTGACCGACAGCAAATTTATAAGAGAAAAATCACAGAAAGGAATGGTAGGTGGGCGTTTTGAAGCTACGACGCAGCGACTCGGCGGCAGTCCGGGCGAGAGTCCAAACCACTAAATAAAGGCGCTCGACTTTTACGTGTGGATCGCCAAGTGGGCTACGAGTCCCGTAGGTGGGCCCTCGTGTGACATTCGGGGTTTATGACGTGGACTCGAGTCAGGACCCGGAGGTGGTGGCTAGGCTTTGCGTCTCCATCTTATCCGAGTCTTTGACTCGCTACGTGGAGGTCTCATCTGTGACGACCATGGAACGTGGAGGATCAGGATTTTAAAAGGTACGTGGTTGATTACACGTTTTGCCTACCGTAAAATCCCAAAAAATTGGGTTGCATGACAACGCAAGTAAGAGACGCCTCTTGCTTAAATAGAAGTAATAAAAAGCACGCCAGCGAACTTTAGGAGTTGACTCGGTCTCTCTATTTTCTAAAGGAATCAAATAACAACTCTTTGAATGGAGAATCTTATTTACAAACCTAACAAATTATCCTCCCTTAAATTGAATTCTGTTGGTATTCAGTTTTTGTCTTCTTCCGAACCAAGGTTTTCATGGAGATACACAAAGTATCGGACTTCAAGGAATCATACATGGATACACATAGATACTCTAAGAAATGCATGTATATTATGGAAACATAGAAAAAAATAAGAATAAACATTAGCAATTATTTATATGTAATAATTTCAAAAAATAATAAACAACAATATGTACCAATAATTATAATTCAACAATTAATTCATAAAAAATTATACAGTGATTATATTTAACAATTAATTAATCAACATTATTTGTCACACATTGGTTCAAAACAAAGTATTTCTAACTTACATAGCCTACGATAACTTGTGTCAAAGACAAAAATAAACAATCAAATAGTAGCCCAAATTATATTAAGGCTAGAATACTTCATTTATATATGGTCTTGAAATATATCTCTATTGATAAAAATATTAAATTTACTAGGAATAGGACAAAAAATGAACAAAATAGGTTTTTAGTTCTAGATTTTTTTCATATTCAAATATTCAAAATAGTTAATATTAGAAGACTGAATCAAATCATAAATTCTATCGTGAATTTACTCTACTCTATGACGTTGTTAACACAAAAAAAATATTTATGGGTTCCTTACTTTGATTTATATTCCTAGTTGTTCAAATATGTATCGATAAAATATCGTACGTATCAACATTTGTTTCCTCGATACAGAAGGAAACTTGTGGAAACAAATAGATACATAAGGATACAGGGGTTTGTTTCCTGTAAATGGAAGCTCCCTATGTGTTTAGTTTCCTTAACTAAAGCTACAGATATGTATCGGCCTGTATTGGTAGTTTTGTATAGATACTGCAAACCATGTTTCGAACGCAGTTATAATAACTCTCGCAGTTTGAAAAACAAAATCTAGTTTGAGAGGCAGTCCTAATTAATAACTCTCGTAGTTTGAAGAAAACATTAGTTTAAGAGGCTTGGTCATTAAGGGGCAATTCATCCTTTTTTTCACACTCCTTGCGTATATCCAAGCATGACACCAGTAATACCTTTTCTTCACTTTCTGTAAATTGAGCCTCCTCGCTCGAACATTCCCATTTGAAATGCCCCAGCTTAATTACGACATGCCCAACATTCCATTGTCTTAATTTGTTGAAGTTTTGTCTATCTATTCCTATACCCCTTCCTCAAGATTCTCATTTGCCTCACCCTTTTGCTCCAAGTGAATCTCTATGAGTCATCTTCAGAGCATGTTCTTCGTCAATTCCAGTAGTCATGTGCTACTCTTGCACAAGCAAACTACATCGCAGCTCATCAATGCTTAAGAGTATTTGTATTTAGACTCCTCAATGTAATTATTAAATTTGAGAGACGTTATCGATCTTAGAATCTTCTCAACTACAGTTGAGCCACCCTTGTTCTCACCATTAGCTCTCATCTTGTTGGCTATGGTGAAAGCTCGAGCTCAGTACTCATTAACAGATTCACCTTCCTTTTATGGATCATTTCATAATCCTTCTCGAGTGTTTGCAATTGAGCTCTCTTGACACGTGTAAAACCTTGATATTTTTGTTTCATATAATCCCATCACTATTGCAATAACAGCCTCCGCCGTCCGCCAAAACCCACAGTCCGAATATAAAAACCCGCCGACAGACATTTCGTCGACGGGCAGTCCGAGGGCAAAAAATGTCACGCGAATGTTTCTCCTCACCTGACAAACAGGTCCCCTGGAGGAGAAACAGGTCCACCGGCAAAGAAACAGGTCCGACGGCGGAGAAACAGTTCCGAGTACAGAGAAACAGGTCCGACGGTGGAGAAACAGGTCCGACGGCAAAGAAACAGGTCCGACGGCAAAGAAACAGGTCCGATGCCGAGCTTATTTTCGCCATGGGATTGTCTCCCTACCAATGAAATAGAGTAACATTCCGCCGACGAACATATGTCCTTCGGCGGAACGAAATTTCGCCGACGAACATTGGCATGTCGGATGAACGAAATTCTGCCGACAAACATTGGTGCGTCGGCAAAAGGCAGTTCTGCAGACGAAGTCTGGAGCACCGTAGAGAGTAGTTCCCCTGACGAATTCAGTGCGCCGGTGGAAGGCTAGTAGGCCGACGGGATTACCTGCCGGGGGAACCTTTTTTTTTTAGTTGTTTTTTTTCGTTTTACCTGTTTAAAAGTCAAAATACTGACATAACATCACATACAATTTAAAAATCAAAATAAATGTTTAAATCACATATATTTAAAAATCACATACAATTTAAATCTGTTTTGACCAACCAATATTTACAATTTATAGTATAAAAAAAATTGTAGTCATAACCTTCATATCTTCAGCGATGCGACTGGTCGCTTCTACCTTTGTTTTAAATTCTTGCATAAGGTTAATTAAGTACTATGTGATGGACATACATTTTGAGTTTGTAACTGATTCATAAACTGAAACAATACTTATCCTGTTGTGACTGTGAAACAATCAACTGTGTCAGGAGAGTCGGTAAAAGAGCTTGTAGAGGCACCTCTCCGCAGTTTGGCATGTGTTCCAACTCCTCTCTCATAGCCACCTGTGGCCCCCAAACACCTTACCTAGTACGAGTGTCACATATCTGGGATCCTTGGAGGTATCGACATTCTGTTGAGTGGCTAGTTGGCGAACCGCTTCCTGCATAAGAAAAAAAAGAAATTCAAACGTTAATTAAACTCATTCAAGACAAGAATAATCCACAATCATCATAGTTCAAGATAGCCATAACACACTTGATAACTTACACATAGTTTAGCTATTACTTTATCTGGATAAGTCTCATCCTTCCTCTGGTGAGCTTTGAGGTACGCCATCAAGAAATTGTAGTTCTCGAGATCGGCCGTACGCTGTAATTGATTTAAATTAGTGATTATACTAAGTATTATATGTTGAAAATGAAAAATCTATTGCGGACAAACTACTAAGACATATAAGTTCTTGTTCTTCAAAAAATCGACCGAGGGACTTCGACCCAAGTGTTTGTGTTGTCTTCATTTGTTGTCGATTCACCTTATTCTTCTCATCAATACCCTTTTCCTTAACCTTGTCCCAATATACAACGAGTTTATCCCAATCTTTTAGAGTCATATCAGGTATGGGACAAGTCTTAAGTTGTTCTTTAGTCTTCCCATCATAATGCTCTTTCTTATATACTCTGTGGTTGTTTCTTATGATTTTCTGAAGCATTGGCATGATTTCATCCATGACTACTTTGTTTGTGACTATAACACCCTTCTCATCAATGAAGATATACTTTTCCTGCAAAAAAATGACTTGGTTTGAATGTAACAAGTAAAAAAAACATTCTTAAAAAACCATGACTTATCTTGATAACATTAAACCAGGTTTCTAGTTCATTAGTAGGAAGCTCACACTATTGGAGATACAACGGGAAATACTGGTGTTCCCGAACAACTGTCCCCTTGCAAAATGACAATGACCCCTGCTTGGCATAAACCATCTGCTCATCTTTGATTTTGATCGTCCATGGAGTATCTGGCAGAAACGAAGACGCTTTAACCTTCTACTTCACACACGGTTGTTGTGGTTGGGACCCCATATTTTCATCAGCAACGTCTGTCTCTAGCCAATCGGGTGTTTATGTTTCCATGTCCTCCATGGGGATCGGGCCTACCAAATTTCAAGTTAAAATGCAATATATATAACACATTGTAATGAACTAAAATACAAAAAAATTACCTAAAGAGTGGCTCTCAGGGGATTCGTATTCCGGAAAGAGCTCTCTAAACTTACGCATACACTCGACAATAATTTGAAAGAACTAATATTAGATGATATAACTACAAAAAAAATTAGAGAAGATTTTTAGTTAGTACCTATGTCAACAGACTGTGATGTCGAAGCTGTTGTTGCCTGGGCTAGTGCAAGTGGAATCGGAGCTGGTGGAGCCAGAGCCGGGACTGGTGTAGCCCGGGCTGGTGGAGCCAGAGCCGGTACTGGTGTAGCCCGGGCTGGAGGAGCACGTGGACGTTTGAGCCTTCCTGATATAAATGGTGATGAGTCAATGTTATCTCCCTTAGGTGGCATACTTACCCAACAAAATAAAAACAAATGGTGATTGTCAGCTATATAAAAAAAATGAAATTACCTGTTACGTACAAAACAATAATAATGGTAATCCATCAAACCTATGTTATGTTACATTCAAGTCTGTATTATTAATACTTAATCCTGGATCCAGGTCACTACACACACACTAAACATCGTCCCCATGGTTAAACTCTGTCACGTCTCCGACACCTGGATCTTATGCCAACAACAAGGCCTCATATTCTTGGGTCCTTATGTTGATGTTAACTAGAGGGATGTCATATGTGTCCCGATGTCTCCAACGACACACAACACTCCAAAATGGATCAAAGGTCCTTTAAATAAAATAATTGTTGAGCTTGAGATTGATAGATTTAGGATTCGTCTTCGTAAGGTTGTTTTGATGTATTTATTAATGTCTAATCAAATCCATCAATCACAACCAGTGCCCTTCTTCATATCGAACCATCTGCACTTAAATATATTAATGGGAGTCAATGGCCCAATGTACACTTCTAGTACCAGTAGCAAAACACTGTAAAATATCTCATCCCCTTCCCCTACAATGGCAATGTCATTATTTTGAGTGGTCCAAATCTTGTGAACTGCTTTTGTCTCAAACTTATAACCATTGCCAAAAAAACCCTTATAAGACTTGGTTTCACGATTTGGGCCACGAGCAAGATATTATAAATCCTCTATTTCAACGCCCTTCTGTGACAAATTTATTACCTAGACAAAAGAATGAACACCTTAGGTGTCAATAGAGAAGAGACGCATAATGCTATTTAAAACATCAAACTTCAGTTTTGGGTGATAAACTCACTCGTTTTCTAAATCATTATACAAAATGGTTATGTTGCTATGTATGTGTGCAATGTTCGGTCCATTGGGGTGTAACCCTCTCAAGTAGTCTCTATGTTGCCTACAAACAAATAAAATAGACTAATCAAGACGTGCTTTATGGACAGAAATGAGAAATATTTAGTGAAATGACTAAATTTATACTTACAATAGATATGGGAATAGTAAAAATTGGTGGACCAGGTACACCTCATCGGTAGTGAGCAAATGAGGACGTGTTGTTTCCAAAGGTCCATCCTCATACCTTACTGGTCTACTAATCTTTGACTCCATCCCCCCAACATAACGTGCACAAAAAGTAGTTACTTTCTCCATCAAGTATCCTTCTGCAATGGAGCCCTTCGGCCGATATCTGTTACAAATGTAATTCTTTAGTGTAAATAAGTGACATTCAATTGGGTACATCTATCTGTATTACACTAACCCTGCCAATCTAACCTCCGTTCTTAGGTGTATAGTCAGATGAACCATGATGACAAAAAACGCAGGTGGAAAAAATCTCTCTAACTTGCACAAAATGAATGGAATGGTCGTCTCAATCTTTTCCATCTTAACCACTTTAGAACATAACTCTCTAAAATAAGCACAAAACTCATTCAATACTTTGTACACTGGCATTGAAATTGTTTTCGTCAACGCTAATGGAATGAGTTGTTGTATGAGAACATGGAAGTCATGACTCTTGAGGCCAACTATTTTTCTTGCTTTGATTTGTACTTGATTTGAGATATCTGAACTAAAACCTGACATGAGTTTTAATTTCATCAAAACATGTAGAAACCTTGTTTTTTCAACCTTTGTCGAACTATATGTCGCATGAGGAATTACTACCTTTCCATCAACCTTTTCTGAAGGCTTCGGATGGAATTGTTTTCGTATGTTACGACTTTGCAAATCTAATCTACCCTTTAGATTATCCTTTGACTTTCATTATTTTCTAAAATGGTATTCAGAATACTTTCACATACATTCTTTTCCATATGAATGACATCTAAGTTGTGGTGAATGAGTAGAGTGCTCCAGTATGAAAGTTCAAAGAATACACTCTTCTTCTTCTAGCCTTCAGGAAAATAACCATTCTCTGTTTGAATCCTTTTCCCTTTCTAAACACAACGTTTTCATGTCCCATCAAACTACTTATCCGCCCTCCATCGATGATCATTCGGTAGAAACCTTTGATGCCGCATGTAAACACATTTCCGACTGTGGGGTAGATATGATGAATTGGTGTTCACGAGACAGGTGGTGCGTGCTTTATACCCCTTCGTACTCCAGTCAAATAACATGTCATATGCTGGAAAGTCTGATATGGTCCACAACACTGTTGTGCACATCTATAAGAATGACTTCGTATATGCATTGTAAGTCTTCAAACCTGATTCCCATAAATGTTTTAACTCATCAATCAACGGTAGCAAGTATACGTCAATATCATTCCCCGGAGACTTTGGTCCATCAATAAGAAAGGTCATCATAAAATAACTTTGTTTCATTATCAGCCAAGGAGGAAGATTATAAATAGTAACAGTTACTGGCCATGTACTATGGTTTAACCCAGTTCCAAACTTAAACGGATTGAAACCATCACTCACAAGACTCAATCTAATGTTTCGGTGATCAGAACTAAATGAAGGATACACTGAGTCAAAGTGTTTCCATTCAGCTGAATCCTTAGGGTGAATCACCTTTCCTTCTTTAATTGCGGGAGCCAAACCATGCTATATCATCAGCTCGAATGTTTTATTGGACATAAACAACTGTTGCAACCTCGGAACAAAGGGAAAATGTCTAAGGACCTTTGCAGGTCTTGAAGCAATCTGATTTTGCCCATCTGTTCAGATACTTCAATTGAAATAAATGCACCATGAAAGATAATTTGGAGTATTTTTCACATCCTCCATATAGTGGTTTTTTTGCCTCTTCCTGTAACTGTTCAAATCTACGCATTTCCGCAACATCAACTTCATGCGCCATATTGTCCTCTTCCACATTTTGCATGAAAGCATTGTTCAACATTGTTGCCATGTCTTCTCTGTGACCAGTCGATACATAAACGTCGGAGTGATTTTGGGGTTGTTCTCCATGGTATAACCACCTTTTGTATAGTGAGACAAATTCCTCTAGAACGATGTGGGTTTTGATCGTCTCACAGTTACAATACTGACTATTTTCACATTTTCAACATGGACAACACGTAAGACCGTTTCCTTGCACTCCCAAATATTGTTTTGCATAATCTATAAAGAAATTGATTCCACCCACAAACCTAGGATGACATCGGGTTGGCTTTGTCTTGTACTCATACATCCATCTCTTGTCATTAAAATAGTCCATATCCACGGTAATTATCAAAGACAATCTACACAAAATAAAAAAAAATGGATGTTTAATACTCAATTAGGTAACCCACCATTACCACTTATCTCCCTCTTACTTCCACTCTCCAAATTCGGTTCGAGTGTATTCTTGGACGATTAGAATGAATGGAGATGGATGCAAAAGTAATACTAATAACATTAAATAGAGAACACAATACACAAAGATTTAAAATTATAATCTTATAAAGAGACATTGAAATTAGAAAAACAGAATTTAAAAGACGAGAGAAATTTAAAGAAAGTGGACTACCAATCCAATCAATACATTAAACTGCCACACATATACAAATCTAATATACAAGAACACATTTTAAAGACAACATGTAATTTTCAATTGAATAAGAACATAAAACAATGTAGAGTTCAGATAAACTTTACCTTAAAGGCACAATACGGAAGAAATGTTGAGACTAGATGAAACTGTAAAGAAGAAAACAAAAACATGAGCAAATGTAGTAAACATAGATTTGACATGTCTCAGCAATGCTGAAATATAAACAAAAACATGAGAGAGAGAGAGAGAGATTAATGGTCCCACTATTATAAAAATTCATTTGACAATCAACAAAAGAAGATACTAATTTAGTAGAAATCATAAATTTGACATGTCTCAGCAATGCTGAAATGAAAACAAAAGCAAATACTAATTTAGTATCCTTCTTTAAGATTCAAGTCATCTAGTACTCCTGTTGGTTCCTCTTAAATTTGCTTTTGTTCATGAGAGATAATTAGGAAACAATTTCATACACCATTGAGTCATTGCTGGAACAAAAACATTCAGTAGACTCAACATAATATTTGAGCTCTGTCTCTACTATAACAGGGGAAGTGTCATTTATAAGTTTGACACTGGTAAGGTGCATATTATCACCACACAATAAAATTGCAAAATTTCTCTGAATTAACTTAAATGTTAGGCATGAGGAAAAAAGATGAGAGCAAGAATAAAATTCATTTTGATTAAGTAATAAGTTTTTTACTAGTATCATAATTCATGGTTAAGATACCTAAGCACTATAGAGGAAAAATTGTGAATATTGCCATGGCATATAAATTGTGTTGGTCTAACCACTTTGTAGAGGAATTTAAACATCTAGCAAACAATGCTGGTTGTACATACATCAATGACTGGAGCTGATTCCAAATTGAAAAAGAGTAACTACTTACCAAGAAGTAACTTCTTCAAGTGCAAATAGCATTCCCCCAATTGGAGCTATGAAAGCAGCAGTAACTACTTATCAGCTGCCGCAAAGACCAACTAGAACAATCACTAAATGGGTTTCATATCACTTACACGGAAGGGTCCCTTCCAGTACCCGTGCAAATTTCACAGGTTAGTAAGTCTGAACTGATTTCTATGACAACATGTTGAACTACTACCCCTTCAATTATCACCTTCGGCACAGAATCCACAGTACAATTACGCACCAGAGCAGGGTTTGTTTTAATCATAGTACATCTTTGTACTAGCAAGTGATACGGTGCTTGCCTATCTATTTCAAAAGTTAGAGAACTCGGACAACAACCAGAAAGGAGCTTTACTTATCATCTTTGAAATCCAAAAGGAAATCAGTTAAAGCTCTCTACATCAGATATAACATCCTCCAATGTCAAGGGACCCTCCTTTTTTCCAACAAATGAAAACAATCCAGAATTTCAATTAGGTTCACATTTTATATAAAGTTAACAATTTATGGACGCTATCACTTAATGGATTCTCCACTGATTCACTTAAATGCCATGATTGTTCCTGAACGAGATCATAAAGAAGAAGCCTGATCAAACTCAAGGTAAGAATGATGAATGGAAGCAGTGATAAGACTTGAATAAGGAAGGCCCCCAACAAAGATATGATAAATATCTGAGAATGGAAATAAAGAAAAAGAATTTGGGGGTCTTCAACCACATACCAAGGAAACCTATGCTTCTTCCTCTCTATTGATTTGAAATTCAGTTAAGGTATCTAGCTACATGCACATGGAGACGATGACTTCAATTCCCTTGAGTGCACAATCTCACGTACACTTATCACACAAAGACAGTTAAAGTATGTAGCCATGTGGACAAGACTGAATATATTTCTATATAGTTTCCAAATATCTTGTCAGTAGTCCTCATTCATTAATTGCAACAATTACTATGAAAAACTAAAATAAGAAGCACCTAAAAGCTTCAATTACTTGAATCTCCAAACTAATAAATAGCATTTGGAAGCACCACTTCGAGTTGTCAAACCACAATCCAAAATAAATCTAAAAGCAAGGTATTCAATTTGTATTTAAAGTAATGAACTAGGAAAGACTTAAGAGAGAGAGAGAGAGTGAGACTCACCTTTGACTTGCGAAGCTCAGGGCCCTCTATAGAACACTCCAATTGCGTGTTATCTTTTCATCAGCTTCTTCTTCTACTATAGTATCACTATCCTTTTCTTCATCCTACAACATCATAAAAAGTAGGAAGAAAAAACTAACTACAAAAATTCCACATTTGAAAATCCAATGTGATAGAAGGAAAATAAACAAGAGAAGACAAAACAATGTCATTACAAAGCCAAAGTCTCATACATAAATTAACAAGGTCAAACTCCCATTAAAACCGTGAACTTTTCTAATCTGCTGTAGTAAAATCGAAAGAGAAGATACGTTGTTCGAGCTACAAATTTAACAACATTGCCCCTATTCCTGCTCGAATCGAACTGAGTCTCATCCAACGACGGATTCAGACGAGTACAGAAGTGAATTGGCAAAAATAGAGGGTACCCTCCGACACTCCTGAAATGTAGGATCTTATTAACAAACCTAACATACGTTACACATACTCTGGTTTTTAAATACTAGCTCTGACAATTTGACGTACACCATTTCTGGCCGGAAAAAAAAATTCGGGAAAATTAAACTATGCACCTTCTTAATTCAACAACGTTTTATTATTTAGAAGTCGAAACAACGCCTCACATTTGATCTAATCCTTCCGGTAAAGGATTCTACTGCAAGTAGCTGCAGCTTTTACCATTGGATTGGGAGGGTACCTTCAAGATAGTAATTTCTCTTTCTTGTTTCTTCTCTTTTTTGTTCTTCTACACTTGATTTATCTTTCTTCACCAACAGACATGGAATCGGGTTGGTCCGGGTTGGTCCGGGTTGGACCCGTTTGGTCTGTGAAAATCTTTTAAGTTCAATTTATGTGGGCAGGGTGGCCCAGAGTCTAAATTGAGCTTAAAAGCTAGGCTTGGTTGGGCGAGCCCACTTCAAACCGCCACGGTTTTGTGAGCCCTATCGGGTTAATAATAAAGCCGCAGCCTCACTAGGCTACATTTCTCCAAGTCCAAGCCGGAAAGAATTTTAATCTTCAAAAAAAAAAAAAAAAAAAACCGTTTATGTCTCTCGATCTTTTATCTTGCTCATCTTCCCGGCAGCTTTAAATTATTCATCTTCGAGTTTCTAAAGAGTTTTCAACAGGCCGTGAAGCACACCGGGATCTCCTTTCCACTTCCCTCAAAACCCTAACATCTGTGTAAGTACCCCGCCACTGCAACTTTTCCTTCCAACTTTTTTGTTGTTCCTTTCGTCTCTTTGCGTTGTCTACACCATTCGATGGGAACGGAATCCATCGATGAAGGGTTGAAGAAGCTGGAATATCTCTCTCTCGTTAACAAAGTATGCACGGAACTCGAATCGCACGTTGGTTGCGGCGACAAGGTGTTGGCCGAATTTATAACGGACCTAGGTCGGGAATCGGAAACTGTTGATGAGTTTGATAGGAAGCTGAAAGAAAATGGGGCGGAAATGCCTGATTATTTTGTTCGGACCCTTTTAACCATCATTCACGCCATTCTACCTCCAAAACCAAAATTCCAAGCGGAAAAGAAGAAAATAGATGAAGAGGGCAAGAAAACGGCGTTCCCTGGTCTCTCCATAGCAGATGACAAGGAACGGGCGAAGAAACTGGTGAAGGAGATCCAACGAGAGGTGATACAGGCGGATGGATACAGAGACGGGGATAGGGAAAGGGACAGAGATGGAGGTCAGGACCAAGGAAGAAGTAGGGATAGAACCAGAGAAAGATATAGAGGCAGGAATGAAGATAGAGGTAGAAGCAGGGATGAAGATAGAGGTAGAGATAGAGATGGAGGCAGGGATGGAGATAGAGGTAGAGATAGAGATGGAGGCAGAGATTCAGATATATACAGAGATGGTTATGGGGATGATAGATATAGTAGAGACGATAGAAGTAGGGACAAAGATGAATCTAGGGCAAAGGGAAGCCATCGCAGTCGTCGTGATCGAACCCTAGAAGATGATTATGACAGGAGAGATAGTTCTAGGGATATCAGAGGCCACGAAGATGATGAAAGGAATCCTAGGAGTAGGCAGAATGGTGATCATGGCTCAGATGAACCAGAACTGTATGGAGTTTATTCTGGCAGGGTCTCCAAAGTAATGGACACTGGTTGCTTTATTCAATTGAATGGATTCAAGGGTAAAGAAGGTTTAGTGCATATAACACAGATGGCGAAAAGGAGGGTACCGAATGTCAAGGATGTGGTAAAGCGAGGTCAGGATGTGTTTGTAAAAGTCATTTCAAAGTCAGGTAATAAACTCAGTCTTTCTATGAAGGATGTTGATCAGGATACAGGTAAAGATCTCCTTCCAATGAAGAAGAGTTCTGAAGATGAGACTTGCAGAACAAATCCAGCAAGTGCAAATCCAGGACCCACAACTAGAACCGGTCTCTCTGGGATCCCAATTGTGGAAGACAGCACTGCTGTTCCATCACGAAGGCCGTTGAAGCGAATGAGTTCACCAGAGAAATGGGAAGCAAAACAACTGTTTGCATCTGGTGTTTTGGGTGTTAGGGACAATCCTTTGTATGATGAAGATGGAGATGGACCACTATGTCATGATGAAGGTGCTGAAGAAGAGCTTGAGATTGAGTTGAATGAAGATGAACCCCCATTTTTGCAAGGGCAGAGTCGATATTCTATTGATATATCACCAGTTAAAATATTCAAAAATCCTGAGGGCTCATTAAGCCGTGCTGCTGCTCTTCAGTCAGCTCTCATAAAGGAGAGAAGAGAAGTCCGCGAACAACAGCAGCGAACGATGCTTGATTCAATTCCAAAGGATCTCAACCGTCCTTGGGAGGATCCAATGCCTGAGACAGGTGAGAGGCACCTTGCACAAGAGCTGAGGGGTGTGGGACTTTCAGCTTATGACATGCCAGAGTGGAAAAAGGAAGCATATGGGAAAACTATAACTTTGGGGCAGAGGTCAAAACTTTCTATTCAGGAACAGAGGCAGAGCCTTCCTATATTTAAATTGAAAAAAGAGCTAATTCAGGCAGTTCATGACAATCAGGTGTTGGTTGTTATTGGAGAGACGGGTTCCGGCAAGACAACTCAGGTGACCCAGTACCTGGCTGAAGCAGGCTACACAACCACTGGTAAGATTGGATGTACTCAACCTCGAAGAGTGGCTGCTATGTCAGTTGCGAAGAGAGTAGCAGAAGAGTTTGGATGTCGATTAGGTGAAGAAGTTGGTTATGCCATTCGATTTGAAGATTGTACTGGTCCTGATACTGTGATCAAGTATATGACTGATGGTATGCTTCTTAGGGAAATATTGGTGGATGAGAGCCTGTCACAGTACTCTGTTATCATGTTGGATGAGGCTCATGAGAGAACCATTCACACAGATGTGCTCTTTGGCCTACTAAAACAGCTGGTAAAACGAAGACCTGACCTTCGTCTCATAGTCACTTCTGCCACCCTTGATGCAGAGAAGTTTTCAGGATATTTCTTCAACTGCAATATCTTTACAATCCCCGGGAGAACATTCCCTGTTGAGATACTCTACACAAAACAACCAGAAAGTGATTACCTGGATGCTGCTCTGATCACTGTCTTGCAGATTCACCTGACAGAACCTGAAGGTGACATTCTTCTCTTCTTGACTGGCCAAGAAGAGATTGATCATGCATGCCAGTCATTGTTTGAGAGGATGAAGGGGCTTGGGAAAAATGTTCCAGAACTGATAATTTTGCCTGTCTATAGTGCTCTTCCTAGTGAGATGCAATCAAGGATCTTTGATCCTGCCCCACCAGGAAAACGGAAGGTGGTTGTTGCCACAAATATAGCTGAGGCTTCGTTGACCATCGATGGCATATTTTATGTTGTTGATCCAGGTTTTGCAAAACAGAATGTCTACAACCCAAAGCAGGGTCTTGATTCTTTGGTTATAACTCCGATATCTCAAGCTTCGGCAAAGCAAAGAGCAGGACGTGCTGGACGTACAGGCCCGGGAAAATGTTATCGCCTTTACACCGAAAATGCATACCGAAATGAGATGTCACCTACCTCCATTCCCGAAATTCAGAGGATCAACCTTGGCTTGATAACTCTCACCATGAAGGCTATGGGAATTAATGATCTTTTGTCATTTGATTTTATGGATCCTCCTTCGCCACAAGCACTTGTCTCTGCCATGGAACAGCTGTACAGTTTGGGAGCCTTAGATGAAGAGGGTCTTCTGACTAAACTGGGTAGGAAGATGGCTGAATTTCCATTAGATCCCCCATTGTCAAAGATGCTCCTAGCCAGTGTGGATCTTAAGTGCAGTGACGAGATTTTAACTATCATAGCCATGATTCAAACTCAGAACATCTTTTACAGGCCCAGAGAGAAACAAGCCCAAGCTGATCAGAAGAGAGCTAAATTTTTTCAGCCAGAAGGTGATCATTTAACTCTCTTGGCTGTCTATGAGGCTTGGAAGGCCAAGAATTTTTCTGGGCCGTGGTGCTTTGAGAATTTTGTTCAGTCTCGATCATTGAGGAGGGCACAGGACGTTAGGAAGCAGCTTTTGACCATCATGGACAAGTATAAGCTGGAGGTTCTCAGTGCTGGTAAGGATTTTACCAGTATACAAAAAGCTATTGCCGCAGGGTTCTTCTTCCATGCAGCCAGAAAGGACCCTCAGGAGGGATATCGCACCTTGGTGGAAAATCAGCCGGTTTATATTCATCCCAGTAGTGCACTTTTCCAGAGGCAACCAGACTGGGTGGTTTACCATGAGCTTGTTATGACCACAAAGGAGTATATGCGTGAGGTAACTGTTATTGATCCAAAGTGGTTGGTAGCTCTGGCTCCAAGATTTTTCAAAGTAGCAGATCCTACAAAAATGAGCAAGCGCAAGCGGCAAGAACGGATTGAGCCACTGTATGACAGATACCACGAACCAAACTCATGGCGTTTGAGTAAACGCAGAGCATGATGTATTGGTCTTATAAACCCTTTTTGTGGCCTGCCAGATATTTACAGCCAGTTTGGTGCCGGTGAGTTCCATTCACTGTACTTTATTCCTGCCTGTAATTATGAAAGTTCTCTTTTTTCCCTAACAAGCATGACGTCTGTCTAAGCCGGTTTATCTTTGGTTCTTCATTCAGATTGTTCTTTTCGGCCATAAACCAGATACGAGCATCAATCTTTGTTCTTTTCAAAATCAAGCGGACTGTCATGTAAACTGGGCAAATCCATGTTTCTCTTGCAGCTTCGATATTCAAGTAAAAGAAGGAAAATGCTAGTTGCACCTACATGCAGTACTAATCCGACCTACAAACGAATCTGAAACACAGCTGTCCAGGGTTTATTTTTTAAGATTTAGGATTTTATAAAATAAAAAATAATTTGTTTGATTTTTTTAAGCAGATTGGCTGATAAGTTCCATACAGGTGGATCTATCATTACTCATAAAAGAAATATACAAGAGGAGAATCTTTGATTAAACTCTCGATTCTCCCAACAAACAACAATAACCATTGTTACTCTCTATAGGAGAAGGCTGAGGATAAAATATTATGCTTGAAATGCTTTCAACTAGATCAACAAAAATATGACCTAATTTTACTAGCCAATGGAAGTACGCTTCAAAAGAAGAAAAACAGTTATTTATCTACTGACTCCAGCCTTTATAATAAGATAAGGAATATAAGAACACTTCAATTTTCTCTTCAAAAAAAAAAAAGAACACTTCTATTTTCCTCTGAAACGGCCATTGAAAAACATTGATTTTCAGAGGAAAATAATTGTACAGTGCAGCAAAGGAGAAAGCTTCGTTTAGTTCATTTTCACACAATCGAAACAGCCAAGATTTGGCTTCAGTCAGTCGCGTTTTAAATGTTTAACCTCATATTATTTAATCCAATCTAGTTGACAGGGAAGGCCATGAACGTTTTTGAGAAATTTGATTTTAGGTAGATCTCTGTGTTTAATTTTTTGAATAAGTGATCTATGGAATTCGAGGGTGGGACTGGAAAATAGACTGAATATTTTTGAATCCAAACAAATTTTGATTGTTATGTGCAGTCTTTTAAATAATAATAGATGCTTATCATGAAAGAACCTAATAATATATTCGCTCACTCATTTGATTCAAATTTCATAAAACTAAAGCAAATTTCAGCTTTATTTCATATTTTTTGCCATACAAAATTTATTTTATATTTTTTTGCCATACAAAATTCGAGAGTGGGACAGAAAATTTAAACTCTCATAGTATATTAATAAAAAAATATAGCGACTTTGAAGTATCCGGATACAAAACGGTGAAAATGAGAAGAATTTAAAAGCCGGTGGCTCTGCTGAAGTATTTACCTGCAACCGAAGTCCAAAGGCACACCAGAAAACCGACCACGATACTTCCACTTGAATTTACACAAATTTCGCCTCTAAAGTCTTTAAAAGCAAATTAATTACTCGACAGCTAAACAGTACGAGATATAGGTTCAAGGACATTTTGGTCCTTTCGATACGTATACTGGTAGATATTACCGACCAGAAACTGACAGGATGATCCAAGGCTCTCCAGTCTCCACAGCACACCCAGCTAATTCTACTCGATCGTGTCCAAACATCCGGGAGGACTGCTGCTCACCCTCACTGCTCACTTCTCGCTCCCTCAACTACATCACCCAGGTGCTACTTTTTCTTTCTTGCTGAAATTTGAATATTTTAGGCTTAATCGTCTTCATCATCATCTGGTGTTGACTTGATTATCAGCTCTTTTCCTTTTGAGCTCCATATCTGTTTTTCTTGCTGATAGTTTAGTGTTTTTTTGAAGTGGATTTTCGGGGCTTGTTTTCGTTTGCTAGTCTTGATTCGAAAGAACAGTGCTTTATTTGAAAAGATTTCTGATATATTGTGGCAATCCTATTTTTCGCACCTTTTTCTTTTCTCAGTCTTGGCTGTCTCTTTTCTGCTTGTTTTCCTTTCCTTCGCTTTATTCTTCTCTTTGTGGATTATTGACAGGTACCCTTAACATGGGAAGGAAGAAATCTCTTTGTGCGTACCTCTTTTTGTGGGTCTTGGTAGGCTTCTCTGCTTTCCATGCTTCCTCTGATCGACTTGTCAGAATTCCTTTGGAGAAAAAACATCTGGATGTCGAGAGCTTCAGAGCCTGGAGAACTGCAGCAAGGCAGGGCCGTAGTAGTCGATACTATGGCTTAAAAGGTAGTACCGGTGATCCAGATGTTGTGGCTCTGAAGGACTATTTGGGAGCTCAGTACTACGGAGTGATTGGTATAGGAACGCCCCCACAGAATTTTACTGTAATATTTGACACTGGCAGTTCTAATTTGTGGGTCCCGTCTTCCAAATGCTATTTATCCGTGAGTTCCCATAACATCTGATATTTCAGTATTTCTTTAGTTTCGGTTAACAAACTATCTAGTTCATGAACAGAAATGTTCACTTCTTGTGCAGATTCCATGCTATTTCCACTCTCGGTACAAATCAGGCAAATCAGATACTTACACTGCCATTGGTAACTCAATTTACATCCTTATTGTCGGGCATGCCTTTTGCTAGTGACTGTAGACGAATACATGCGGACGATAGGAACAATGTCAAGATGAACTGAGAGTTTTCCTTTTCCAGGGGACGCATGCTCAATAACTTATGGTTCTGGATCCATTTATGGTTTCTTTAGTCAAGATAGTGTTCTTGTCGGAGACCTTGTTGTTAAGGATCAGGCAAGTTTGTCTCTATTAACATTTTCATTTCTAATTTTGATACCCTGGTTCCACTTGAAACAGATGAGTTTCAGGTTTGCGAGTTCCAATAATTGTTCATGAATTAGGTTTTTATCGAAGCTACTCGAGAAGCAAGTCTCACTTTCTTGATTGCAAAATTCGATGGCATACTTGGACTTGGATTTCAGGAAATTTCTGTGGGAGATGTTACACCACTATGGTATGCATCTGGCTAATCAAATACATTTATGCTGTTTTCCAGTGACTATGATAATCCAGTAAGCTAATAATATAGATAAATTATGCCACTGATCGTACTGATTTTGTCCATTGTAGGTACAATATGATTGAGCAAGACCTTATAGATGAACCAGTTTTCTCCTTCTGGCTAAATCGAAATTTTAGTGATCCAGTTGGTGGTGAGATTGTCTTTGGGGGTGTTAATTTAGAGCACTTTAAAGGGGAACATACATATGTTCCAGTTACTCAGAAGGGATATTGGCAGGTACAGGTTGATGATTAAAGATTTGTTACTGCTTTTTTGTTTTTTGCCAGTTATCTCATTAAGCCTTACTTATTTGGGCTTTGCACTCTTTTAGTTTGAAATGGGAGACTTTCTCATCGGAAACCAAACAACTGGTAAGATTTTCTCTTGAGGACTGCATCCAATATTATTTTGTATAATCTGATTGGAATTTAAGTTAGATGGATTTTAAGATGCCTTTGGGGATTGCAGCTTTCTGTGATGGTGGCTGTGCTGCTATTGCAGATTCAGGCACTTCCCTTCTTGCAGGTCCCACTGTAAGTGTCCCAGACGTGTAAATAGTGGGTCTTTAAAAGTTTTTTTTTCACATTCTTAAAGATTAATTCTAGACGATCTTTAGGACGTTATTCACTGACTTCTTGAGTATAAGATGGTCTTCAAGTTTTCCTGGAAAGAGAGCATAAACTGTCAAGCAGCAGTATGTGAACTACGAATAGTTTACAGTTAAAAGTGCTTATGGTTAATCATGAAGTACTTTAGCTTAAATTTAGAGGTTGAATAATACCAAAGGATCTGTAATTAATTCTAGTTGTCATAGCGTATTATACTCATCTTAACATCAGTATGGCAGGGCCTCGGAATTTTAGCATCATACTGAATGTGATTCTCTGCAAGAATTGCTTGTGGTAATGGACCAGTTTAGTTATTTTTGCAAGAACTTACTGAGTGTATTGTTTTGTTTATACTATGTCCATATTGACGTCAAACACATTCTTCTACTTAATCCATTACCTCATTTAGTCCCTATTAATTTTGGATATTGTCTAGTAATTTCTTCTAGCTTGCTCATTTTCTTGCCTTGCTATGTTCTATAATTTATGTCTGAAATATCTTCCAATCCTTGATTGAATTGCAGACTATTGTCACCCAACTCAACTATGAGATAGGTGCAGAAGGTGTTCTAAGCATGGAGTGTAAGGAAATAGTCGCAGAGTATGGTGAAATGATACTAGAGCTGTTAATAATGGAGGTTTGTTATATGATCTTTTTTGACACTCTGATTTATATAGCTTGCAAAATGCTTCGTGCTTTGGTTTGAATCTGTGTATCTACTGACAGTACATCCCACAGTCCTTGTAAATGGAACTTTGCTGAAGCACCATTGTAGTGTAAAATGTAAACACCACGCAAGCAAAGAAAATATAGATCTGCCGCCTGAGGGGCCTTAATAGGTTTCCTCTTTTGAGAGCAAAAAATTAAAAGCTGGGGAGACTCCCACTCATAACTACATAAGACAATTGCCAGGACCCTTAATTTGTGGTTATCTTTCACATCTTCTTACATGCCATACTTTGAGGCATTGGTGGTAATTGCACTGGTACTTTATATATCTTCCAATCAATTGCAGACACGACCAGAGAAAGTGTGCTCCCAAATTGGTCTCTGTGTATTTGATGGGGCAGAGTATGTCAGGTCAGTTGGTGAACTCTTCTTCGGATGATTATCAGTATTTCCGGAAACATTGTTGTCATTTTCAAATTAGTTCTGATGCAAAACCTTCTGCATGATTTCTTAGATTTATTATCATCTTACTTATCTGTGCAATACATGATTGTTGCAGCACCAACATTGAAAAAGTAATTAATCGGCAATCTGGGAAAAATTCTACTCTTGGTGAAAGTCCTCTTTGCGCTGCCTGTGAGATGGCTGTGGTCTGGATCAAGAATAAGCTGAGACAGAATGTGACCAAGGACCGAATTCTTGAATATGTCAATGGGGTATAATATGCATATCTGTGCTTGGGGCAGATATTTTATGGAAGCCCTTAAATTACGTTGATCATTGATATAAACTTCATGTTTTTTGGTGTAGCTATGTGAGCGCTTGCCTAGCCCCATGGGCGAATCAGTTGTTGACTGCAACAAGATTGCAACCATGCCTAGTGTTTCTTTCACTATTGGAGGGAAACCATTTAAGCTTACACCAGAACAGGTACTGAGGAATTTTTTCTTATATCCGCCATTGCTGAATATGTAAACCTGCAAATCGTGATTTAGCTTCTCCAATCTCCAATTTTATCATTGATATCCGTATGGGTAGATTTCCCTTGGGCTTAATTACATTGAAACAATTGGGCCTTGTCTGAATTTAATGTAGCATTTCAGCTCTAGTATCTGTATAAAAATCTTCTTTATAAATATTGATGAGGCTGTTATCTTACCCTGTCTTTGTTGCCAGTACATCTTTAAAACTGGAGAAGGAGAAACAGCTATCTGCATGAGTGGATTCCTTGCTTTTGACATTCCGCCACCTCGGGGTCCTCTCTGGTATGTTCTACTTTCTTGACCCCCTGCCTCCATTTAGTCAAATCTCTTTGCATTATGGTGTTACATCTGAAAGAAGAAAATAAAAACTTCGCTAACGGACTATTTGTTCAAACATTCTAAATGCAGGATCTTGGGAGATATCTTCATGGGCGCATATCACACTGTTTTCGACTTTGGTAATCTCCAAGTTGGATTTGCGGAGGCCGTGTAGAAATCCCTTTTCATGTTTATATATGCATCTCTATAATGTACTTGACGTTTCCACTTTCCATTTGGTGATAATCCAAGGAAAAAACAGTTCTATTAATCTTTGTAAATAAGTAAGGTACCAACCAGTGAAGCCAGATAAATATCTAATACAGTTTCAGTTAAGTTTTTATGTTATCTTCCTGGTTAATTATGGGCTCAGATTCATAGGCAAGAGGTTTAGGGGTTCTGATTTCGTTCGGGTTGGGTTTGACTCAGGTTATAGTTGTCTAACTGAAATGGGTGTAGCTTGTATCAATTGGCTTCTAAAATGGGCATTAAGTCATGTTAGTTTTCTTTATTTATCACAAAAGAACTGTGGGGTATAAGTATAACACGCAAACGAAATTCCATGTTATATAATAAATTAGCAGTGAAAGTGATTTCTTCCTGTCCTTTAATTTGAAGTTTACTGATACTGATAAGAGAAACAATCAGTAGTACTGCATCATTAGGTTGCCAAATCATTATACATGGAGTGTAATTTAACAGAAGATACTTAACTTAGTCCTTGCATAATATAGTTCTCATCAAGATCGCTACACTTAACAAATGGGAGAGTAATTAACACAAACTCTTGGGGCAGCAACGTACAAAAGTGAAGACACCCAACTCTCAAAAGGTAGCAAGTACTCCATGCACCTGGCTGCTCACCCCCTGTGAACAAATAACAAAGACGTGCAAAAAACGACACAAGGCTTTCATTATGTGCGTGAAAGGCTCCTGTGGAGCAAAGAGATAAGAGTTGGCGAAGATAACATGTGAACCAGAGTGGTGAATGGCGATTCCTCTGAGAACGTACAGTGTCCAGGTTCAATGAACAGAAACTGATACCTGGCCTGCACCAACGTAACTCCGCAGCTAACCTTCACTACATGACACAATTGCAATATATAGAAGAGACAGAAGCAGTACCCCTTCATCATCAAATCCGCTCATATATATGAAGAGATCAAGTACGTACGTAAGACGTAGTAGGAGGAAGTAGAGCCGCGTCTCAAGCAGCTGGGTGTCGCTGGGCGTTCCCTCAGACACTTCATCACTTTCCTCTGGAATATATAATATATATCTTCCTCCGAGGCTAGGCCTGCTGAAGTGTTTGGGGGAACTCTGAGCCTCATTCAGCAGTCATTGCTTAACCAGGAGCTAGCAGACCTTTCGCTTCTGCTTCTGCGGCCGTTGTTGCTATCATTTTCTCTTCTTCTTGCAGTTGCTTAATTGATTTGCACGGCTGCTGATCTATATATGACTTTGTGTTGATTTTCTGGGAGTGTGCGCATGCACGAGTTGGGTGTTAACTGTTCCTCCAACCACTTCTTCACACGTAGTTTTTCTAATTAATACCTGTGCGTAATTAAAGGCCGACATCGCTGAAGTGTTTAGGGAACTCCGGGTGACTTCAAATACATGCATGAACATATAATAGGGGGTACATAATTGCTGGTTTTGATTTGCAGCAGCCGTTATCAGAAAAGTAGGTGAGGTTTGACGTAGGTGTTTTATTAATGCTCACATTAACTATTCTATGTATTTTCTCATTTTTAGGTGTGTGGCTCATATATAAGAAGTTTGGTGGGAAAGGTTTCACATATATTAGAGCTTATTAGTGTGTAAATACTTAGTTTGTTATTACTTGTACAAATGACAGTTTGTCATTGATTTTGTTATTACTTGTACAAATGACAGTTTTTCATTGATTTTGTTATTACTTGTACAAATGACAGTTTTTCATTGATTTTGTTATTACTTGTACAAATGACAGTTTTTCATTGATTTTGTTATTACTTGTACAAATGACAGTTTTTCATTGATTTTGTTATTACTTGTACAAATGACAGTTTTTCATTGATTTTGTTATTACTTGTACAAATGACAGTTTTTCATTGATTTTGTTATTACTTGTACAAATGACAGTTTTTCATTGATACTGTTTAGAAGTTTATTATATTGCACAAAGGTATATATATAGCTTTCTTCTCTTGTAAGATTTCGATTTTCATTTAATACAACAGAATTCTTCTTCCACTATTCAAGTTCAATATGATATCAGACTAAAAACTAATTTGTTTAGTTTTTGTGCATTTTCGATTTCTCTTCGATCAATCGATCTTTGTTCTTGATCTTTCTTGATCCTTTCTTGATGCTTTCTTGATTTGCTTTGATCATGACGATAGATTTCACTAAAGATTCTAATTGATCGACCAGATCCTAGATGAATAATTCCACCATAGAGGATGTTACCCGTCTTTATTTATTGCTTTAGTCAGATAAAATCCTGGACTTGTCTTGATTTCTCAAATAGGAAGAGACAACTACACTTCATGAAATCGTGCAATGTTTATTGGTCCTTCTGTGAAGAACAAGCTGGGGTTCATTAACGGTTCCATTCAACAACCTCAAGGTACTGATCATTTTCTGATTTCCTGGATTAGGAATAGTAACATGGTGATTTCTTGGTTTATTAACTTTGTTGCGTTTGTGATACATACTCAAAATAAAAAATGGACGACACAACTTTAAATTGAAATGTGAATTGATGAATCACAAACAAGGTCAGTCCTTTGTTGGTAATTACTTTACTAACTTCAAGATTATTTGGGAAGAATCAAGTAATTACATGTCTTCTTGCTCTTGTAGAAAGTGTGTTTGGAGTGGGACAAAGAGGTTTGCTGATCACTACCACATGGAGTATGTGATTTCTTTTTTTATGGGGATGAATGACAACTACACTCAAGTCGGAGACAATTGTTGTTGATGGATATATGCTCTTCCCTTTATAAACGAGGTTGTTGCACTTGTTACTCAAAACGAGAATCAGAGGGATCTTACTGATTCTGGAGGTAACTCTGGACAATCTACTTCAATGGCTTTTGCAGTCAAGAAAGACGCTGACAAGATTGGTTCCACTAAGCCTAATCAAAAGAATGAGTGACCTCTTTGCACCCATTGTAGCTATAATGATTACACTATTGACAAGTGTTAAAAACTCCACAATTACCCTCTAGAATTTAAGCTCAGGCTTCTAACAATTCTATGAGTAACTTTGTACAGATGCTTAGTCTAATATTATACTCTTTGCTTATGTCAATGTTTGTCACTTATCGTGCTGAAGCAAAAACTGATGTTAAGGATCTTTCAGAATCAACTCCAGCGATACATACATGCTTGTCGATTTTTATCAATCCTATATTGTATTCCTCTAGATTTTGGATGGTGGATTCGGAGCTATGAGTCATATCTATTTTAGCCAACATATTTTTGCTGATATGAAGGTCATACAAAATGCATATGTTACTCTTCCAAATCATAGTAAACTGGTTGTTAATTGTGTTGACTATGTGCTAAATTCTCCCGCTAGTGGAAAAGTCGATTATGCCGACCTGTATTCCTAAAACCTCCGACGGAAACAGGCTTAACCAGCAGTTCCGGCCCATCCGTCTGCCGATTATCAGCAGAATAAATTGACTGTTGTCGGAAATGGCTGTTGTTTCTGCCTGCTGCCAAGCTGCGGTTGGACTTTTCTCTATCTATCGAAGCCCAGACCCATGGGCCCATTTCATCTAATTTGATGAAATTTATTTTCTCCCTAACACGATCTTGCCCCTTTTCCCTCTCTCCGAAAGTTGATTCCCGCAACTGAGTTTTTCATCTCACATTCGCGCAACTGATTTTTTCATATCACATTCCCGCAACCGAGTTAACCATCTCTCCGGGCAACCAAGCTTCCCATCTCGCTGGTGTTCCCGCAATCGAGCCTCCCTCTCTCTGGTGTTCCCGCGAGTGATCGAGTTTTCTATTCCTCCCATGCTTCAGCGATCGTGGTTAGGCTTCTCAGGTGATCCATTTCTCTAGTGTTTCTCTCTCTTCGGTGTTGTCAGCTGTTAGGGATCTCATAAATTCTTAAGAAATTGCAACAGGTAAGTCTATTTTTCTTCCTTTCAATAATCCAAAAGTTGTGTGATGCGGTCCCGATCAGAGTTTAGTGCTTGTAGCAGGAGTTGCAGACAAGAATGTAGGAAGAAGAATTAGAAGAGAAATGTTGTTTACAGATATTTCTCACGGTCCTTTTACTTCGTTCAAGTCTAATATATATACAATGGTAGTTGTAACTGCTTCACAAAGATTTAAATTTGACTTATCCTCCTTGTTCGTTTCTTAGCTTTTAACCATCTTTGTAACATAAGTTTGGCTTTGGTGGACTGAGTGATCCACGTGGTGTTGATTCGGTTTCTTGTAGTTGGGCTTCTGTTGCTTCATCAATACTCCCCTCGATGGAAAGAACCTTATCCTCGAGGTTCAGAAAACTGCTTTGAATTTGTTCTTTATCCTCCCACATGGCTTCTTTAGTTGGTAGTCCTTGTTAACGAATGAGTAATTGGTCAATTATACGATCACCTTGCTTGATGCATCTATTGGCCATAATTTCATTAGGTGTTAATGAGTGTTGTATGTCCTTTGTGAATGGTGGAAGGTTTGGTGCTGTTGGGTGAAGTGGAATGTGAAAAATTGGATGGAGCATGGAGTAAGGTGGTAGAATGAGTCAATAAGCCGCAGGACCAAACGGGCCGTAGAATCTATGGGAGAGTTTTTTTGTGGCACACTTGTAAAGAGAATGTTGTCTCTATGGAATGAGTTTTAAAAATACCCAATCTCCTACCTCAAATTGGACATCTCACCTTTTGGAGTCTGCATGATGTTTCATCCTATTAGTTGCTGACTAGAGGTTACTATTGAGATGTTGTAGTAATGCACCTCGGTCAAGTAGTTGTTGGTCGAGCTCTTGTACTTTGGAATCACCTGAATGATACTATGGAATTTGAGGTGGCGATCTGCCATACAAGGCTGTGAATGAGGTCATTCGTATTGATTGATGATAGCTGGTATTATACCAGAATTCTGCCCAAGGAAGAATTGTGCTCCATCAATTTGGTTGATGATGTACATAATGCCAAAGGTACTGTTCGGTGCTTCGGTTTGTAACTTCAGTTTGCCCGTTTGTTTGAAGGTGAACTCATTTTTAATGAGGATCCCGACTGTTGAAGAATTCTATCCAAATATTACTTACAAAAATTGGGCCTTTGTCACTTACGATTGGTTTGGGTAGACCGTGATGCTTGATGATGTTGTTTATGAAGCATCAGCCACCGTTTTGTAGTATATGGATGGTTGAGGGAAATAAAGTGCGTCGATTTAGTCAGGCTATCAACTACGACCATGATTGCATGCTTCCCGGAAAGCCCTCGATAAAGTCCATTGAGTTGTCTTCCCACACTTGACATGGAATAGGTAATAGTTGTAGGAGTCCAGTCGGAGATTTTGCTCTCTGGCAGACATTACATTCGGTGACATATTTTTGAATACTTTTGAACATGGAAGGCCATAACAATTAATAATGTAGCCTTTTATAGGTGTGTAGTATCCTTGAATGGACGCCAAGTGATGAGTCATGGAATTTATTTAGAAGTTTTGGTATGACGGAAGAATCAAATGGGAGATAACTCAGTTTCAAAAAAATGAGTTCTTCATTAATGAGATATCATTGATCCGGATTGTTTATGGCTAGATTTTTTTGAGATTGGTAGGAGGGAAATTTGAAAAATTCAGATTTGATATTGTCCCATATTTGGGGAAAGGATAATTAAAGAATGTAACATCGGTTCGGCACATATTCTGGAAGGTCCATCGACAACAAAATTTCCTTACCAGGTTTACAATTGATTTTGTAATCATAGCCGATGAGTTTAGAAAGTCATCATTGTTGTTCTGGCATGAGGACTCTCTGCTGATGAAAACTTCTAGCTTTGTTGATCAATTTGAATGATAAAGCGTCGACCTAGTAGATTAGGACGCCAAGTTTGTCTAGCAACTTTTGTTGCTAGCATCTCCCTTGCATTCATGGACCTTGATTTTTTTGTGGGACCCAATGCTCAACTCATATAAGCAATAGGGCTGTTATTTTGAGTTAGAGCAACTCGTATGCCTTCTCCTAATGCATCAATTTGGATAACATAGGGAGTAGAAAAATCAGGAAGACTTGTGGTAGTCATTGCTTTTTTGAGATTTTGAAATGTTGACTCAGTTTCCGTGCTCCATTGAATTTTTTTTTTTAATAAACTGGTAAGAGGTCGAGCAATACGGCCATAATGTCTAACAAATTTACGATAATATCTAGTGAGGCCTAAAAATGCTATGACATCTGTAACTGATGATGGGTGAGGCCACTGTAACATTGTAGAGATTTTAATGGAATCAACTTTTGCTCCACCCGCTGTAATAATATACCCTAGGTAATCCAAATCTTGAAGCCCAAACACACTTTTTCAATTTGACATAGAATTTGTGATCTCGAATGATTTGGAAATTTTTGGAGACGTGTTGAAGGTGGACGTCTTGAGAACAACCGTAAATGAGAATGTCGTAAAAAAAGATAAGAACAAATTGTCGTTAGTGTGGTTCAAAATTTTCATTCATTGGAGTTTGTAATATAGAGGGCGGGTTGTGCAGCCCGAAGGGCATCACCATATACTCGTAAGGACCATTATGAGTTCAAAAAGTGGGACGTCATTTGGATGAATTCGGAATTGGAAAACGGTCTTTGATGGTGACCATGTTGAGCGCTCTATAATTTGTGCAGAATCACTAGCTTTCATCTTTTTTTTTACGAGTAGAATAGGAGATGAAAATGGGCTTGTGCTTGGTCGGACGAGTCTGTGTTTGAGCATCTGATTTACTTGTTCAATTTTATCTTTAAAAATTTGGCATAACGGTAGGGACGGACATTGATTGGATGCTAAATAACTCGTGGAGGTGGGAGTTTTGAAGGTTCTTGGAAAATATCGGTGGAGTGGATAAGTTGCTGCAGTGCTAAAGACAGTTGGTGTTGTGTAGTTTGCGCGGGTTGTGAATACAGAGCATAAAGAGTATTCTTATGTCGTGCTTGTTTGCTAAACCTGGAAATTGTGACTTCGGATATTTGCTTGGTGCAGATACCTTCCAATTTTTGAGGGTGTTGTTCTAGTCGAACTCCATTGTAAGAGAAGTACAGTTGCAGAGGACAGGACCCAGTTGGGTGAACTAGTTGACACCCAACACTAGTGTGATGCGTGCTATTGGAAGAGCAAGAGTAATGGAAAATGTGGTGTCATGTATATGTACCTTTGTATTGACGTATATTCCTTCAAAATTGAGAAGATCGCCGTTGGCAACCTTGACTTGAAATGGATATATCTGGTAGATAGAAGTCGTAACCAAGTTGCCAAACGGGTATTGATATTTTTGTAGGTCAACCCGTTGTCAACCAAGGCTGTGAGTTTTTGGGAATTAATCTGAACAGAGACACAATGTATTAGGATTGGTGTACCCAGTGAGTGTGTGTGGAGAAATTTTAGGGGGGCTTCATTGTTCTCCAGGAGTTTCTTCTAAACTGTCGGACTGGCCTTCAAATGAAGAAGAATTTGGACTGACGACATTTGTGTCCAGGTTTGTTTTTCTCATCATAGGAAAAATACAAACCTTGTCTCCACTTCTTTTTCATATCCTCTCCTGTTATTTTGTGTGGTTGTTCGGTGTTTTGTCTGAACTTTTGTTTGTTGTTGTTGGAAGATTGTGTCATCCAGAAAATTTGGAGTTGGAAAATGCCTTTTCAAATTGTTTGAGTTGGTCATCTCTCATGCGGGTGAGACTGATGACTTCCTTGAGTGATTATGGTCAGAATATTATTATTTTGTTGGCAATAGAAAAAAGAAGGCCACCCATGAGCGTGCCAACTTAGGCTTTCCGATTCCAAACTCTTACACGATTACTCAAATGCTCGAAGTCTTTTAGGAATTCTGTAATGATCTGATTTGATGTACTCAGGAAAATTTTTCGTCAAAATCCTCACAATTCGGAGGACCAAAACGAGCCTACAATTCTTCCTCAAATATTCTCCATGAGATTTCGGTATGTGGGTTCTTCAAACGTTTGTTGCATCCATCTCCCCGCTTGATTGGCTTCGCCATCAAGATGGAAGGCTGCTAATGGAATTGTCTGTGCTTCTATTGTGTTTTGGTATGAAAAGAACTAGGCAGCTTTATTTAACCATTTTGAGGGATCAGCCACAGAAAATTTGGGTAAGTCAAGCTTCGCAAATTTGGAGGGAAAAAGTGGTCGTCGTTTCTTGGTTCTATCGCCTTCATTGGAGAGGCGTTTATTTTGGTCTGGATGCTCACAGACACTACTGGCTGCCTCTTGAGACTTTCAAAAGGATTCCACTAGTTTTTTCATTGTTTCATTTACGTTCAGGATGCCAGCTTCGAGTCTACCCATGCTTCTTTGAATGGAGTCGATTTCATGCTCTATTCCCATGATGCATTCTCGTTTAGAATTTATTGCTATAATACCATTGATGTGGTCCCAATCAGAGTTAAGTGCTTGCTGCAGGAGTCGTAGATGATATATGTAGGAAGAAGAAAAAAAATGGTTGTTTACAAATATTTCTCATTGTCCTTCTATTTCCTTCGAGTCTAATATATATACATTGGCAGTTGTAATTGGTTTACAAAGAATCAAATTTGATTTATCCTCCTCGATTGTTGCTTAGCTGTTAACCGTCTTTGTAACATGGGTTTGGCTTGGGTAGTATGAGTGATCAATGAGGTACTGATTCGGTTTATTGTAGTTGGGCTTTTGTTGTTTTATTATCGTGTTGCGCTTACTTCAATCTAATACTTTTATTGCATCAAATGCTGCTCAAATCCTATCTTTCTTTATTTGTGTTCAGCTTTTGATGGACTAGTTTTAAGTCCTCTTGTTGTAAAAGGGATTTGTTGGAAAACAATGATGGTTAACAAGTTCACTCTTTCTTGTACTGCACAATCTTTTATCTTAGTTCACAGAGAGTACCATGTCTATTTGCATGGGTGTTTATCCAGAAATTACACGCTTTAGTTAAATCTCTGAGGTGAAATTGTTCTAGAAGTTTGTATTTAGATGCTCGACAGATTGTTAGACTAGGGAAAAAAAGTTTTGTAGTGCATTTCCATTGATATGAATCTTTATATTATTTTTTATTAACTTGAACCTTTATATTCATCTTTTGCATTACTTTTTCTTTTTCAATTTTTAACATTATTTGTTGTCCTTCTTGTGGTTCTCTAACTTTCTTTTAGAAGTTTGTCAAACTGATCATTTGGTGGGAAAGAAACTGTTGTTTTGTATATTGGTTATGTGTGCACTGCAATAAATAATTCATTTATGTAACATTAGCAATCTCTCTCACCTGCCTGTGGAAAATAATTTTGGTGTCGGTAATAGTCTACTTTAGATGGTCGAGAGTTGACAGCAGAATTTGCTGACCATTTATATTGTTTATTTTTGTTACATTTCACTAGACCAGTGTAGCCTTTGTACTTGTTCTCCTAACTTATTGTTTCCAGCCTACAAAGGTATATAATTAATTTGTCAATCTAGTTGGAGCTGTTGTTAATTTATTTCTAGTTGTCTTTTTTTTTTGTTGGAAAAACTTCTTGTTGTTGTTGTCTGTAATTCATAGGTTTTAAATAATAAAGAAATTGAGGGGTTCATGGTGAATCTCTTTCTCACATCCACATTGTGGACTCATCGTTGTATTTTTCTATATAAGTGATGGGTCCAGTACATCACTTAAGACTTAATAGTGTATAGCTACTTATAGAGGAACAATGATGATGTCAAATTTGAAGATAATGGACAAATGAATGTGGGGTCAAGTTCTTATCCTACCTGGAGGTGGGCGAAACTAGCACAGGAAATGAATTAGATTTTTTTATGAAGAGAGGAGATAGAGCTGAAATCCTCACTTGTTATTAATACATATTCACCGTGTTCAGTTGGACGACTACAGCTCTAGCAACCAACTTGTATTCCAGGAGAGTAGGCATCATTCTATGAAAGATGTGCACATTGTTAGTTGTAATTTGTGCTCATAGAGACCATGTAGCTTTGAGTCCTTATGAATGGGCTTAATGAGGAATGATTTGTTTATCTCATTAGAGGTGAATGACATCTTATTATTAGTGTTAAATGAAAGGGGTAGCTAGCTTGCAACCTCATGTATTCTTACCCAGAACTTAATATGACCACCTAAAAGAACTAGATTATTTTTCTTAAAACAACTAGACTTCTTACTTTTTCAGAAAGACAAGTAATTCAGTTAATCTATTTGTTGATTTATGATCATTATATTAAATATTTTTAAATTACATGCAAGTGTATGCGCTTCACCCTTGATTATAATTTTGTTCCTGGTTTGGTTTTTATGGGAATCAAGATAAGCAAGTGTGTCATTTGGGGGCAACAACTTGCTATAGCATGAATTCATTGGGTTGGAAGCCGGTGGAAGAAATTCCCCCGACAGGTAGAAATTGCCAATGAAAGAACTTCCTCCAGCAAACAGTCGTTGGAAGAGACTCCAATGACGATGCACACCTTACCGATGGAAGCACCTCCACTGGCGGTTTAGGGTCCGCCGTGGGGATGAATCCTCCCCCTAGTAGTTGGGCACCGCCAGCCGGGGAACCTCTTTCACACTGCGGTCGTTTCCGTTGGTGGACACAACCGCCTATACACTTCCCTCTCGGCGGATGCCAAACCACTTCTGTTAGTAGTTTTCTTGCCTCCACCGGCAGTAAATAACTATCGGAGGAGGCCCTTTTTTCAGCAGTGTCAAGTCTGATTCTAGCTCATGTCTTTTATTTTTCTCAATTCAAGTTCAATCTGCTTTCTATAAGTGCTTTGATAAGGTCATCCTCTTTGCAAGTTCAGTTTCTTACAGGCTCATGCATCTTATAAGATCATCTTTAATAGAAGATAATTGGTAGGGCTGAGAGACTTGATGACCTTTATGTTCTTGATTCTGAGAAGTTTGCTCGCAGAGATGTAGAAAGGAAGAACTCAGCTTGTTATAGTGATCCTTTATGTAATTTTTCTTCCACTATTGTAAATAATGTGAATGCCAAAATTTGGCATCATCGATAAGGATATTGCCTATTAACAGACTTGGTGTTTTGCAAGAACAATTGCATTATAACAAAGCCACTAATTTTCCTCCTTGCGACATCTCAGTACAAAAAACTTATAGTCTAGTAGCAGAGATGGAAAACCCACTGGAGGATAAGATATTGTTGTTGACAAGAGCATCAATGTACGCATCCCCCAGCAGAGAAGCCCATCGCACGAGTGGATCTCCTCGCCCGGCAGTTGCAACAGTTGATGGAAGAAACCGTCGACGAGCGGCAAGTCACCGGCGGAAAGCAAGTCCGGGGGGGAGAGTCAAACCGCTGGTGGAATGCTTGTTCGCTGACAACCTGGCATCCGCTGGCGGAATGCCAGGGGGAAATACTTCTGCCGGTGGTTTAAACTGCCAAGGGATCATTTTTAATTTAAAAAAATTATTTATTTATTCTGATTTTCTATATTCTTATTCAATTCATATTCAATATACGATTCCAACTACAGGTTTTAATTAAAAACTTATTAAGATACAAAAATAATTAAATTATAAAAAAATATATAATTCAAGAAAGAAATCTCCAATATTAATATAGTTCAGAGTACACCAAAATGTTTATAATTGACAGACAAAACGAATGTTTCAAAAAATTTACATCACAAGTATAAGATGTCATACAAAAAATTTACACCAGGTGTAAGATGTCGTACAAAAAATGATAGTAAGTAACAAAGAGAAGAAATTAACCACGTGGGTGGTCACTCCTATCTTGGTTTGAAGTTCCTACACATTAACATAAGTTTAACTACGTTATTTTCATAAATTCGATATTGAAACCGAATCATAATTGGAAAACAATACTAACCCGAAGATGACTAAGCAACAATCATTTGTGTCAGTTGTAGCATCTTTTGCCTCATGGATTGCATCTGTCTGTATCCCTCATAACCCCCAGTTCAACACTGGTTCCAACCCTTCTCTCATAACCCTCATGGTGCTCTATTTGTATTCAATGATCAGTCCATTGAGGGAGTAACCCTCTAAAGTAGTCTTTATGTTCCCTATAAATAATTGAAATAGATTAATTCAGACGAGTTTTATGGATAGGAATGAGAAATGTTTGGTGTTGCTCAGCCTGTATCCCTCACTCCCTCTATCTCTAAATCTCACTATCTAGTATTTCTCTTACTCTCTATATTTCTCTCTATTCTCTCTCCATCTAATAACTCTCTATCTCTATTCTCTATATCTCATATCTCTCTCGATTCTCTATATCTCTCTATCTCGTATCTCTCTCGTATCTCTCTCTTATCTCTCTCGTATCTCTCCCTATTTCTCTTTCTCTCATCCCTCTTTCTCTAGTATCTCTCTCTTTCTCTGTCTCTCGAGTAGGACAGAAATTGATAATTTTTTTTCCCTTTTCTCTGTTTCTCCGGGAGTATAGAAGGCGAGGGAGCCAGCAATACTGCAATGCAATTGGTCCAATTATAACTCAATTGGTCCAATCATAACCCAATCATAACTTACGCTAGTATAGAAAGGGAGGGAGCCAGCAAAATCAATCCAATGCAATTGGTCTAGGATTTCAATGACATAAGAACAATAATAACTCAATTGCAGAGAGTAGTCCAATAAATAGTACAGCAGTACAGCTGAAGCGTAAAATAATCTAAGATTATAAAAGCAGTACAACAGTACAAGAATAATCTGATACATGAAGCGTAATCCAATCAATTATCATATTAATTCCAACACACATATAGTCCAATCATAAATCTCAGTAAACAAAATAACCCATTCAATATTTTGAAAATGCAGAGCATCAAGAAAACATCTAAAACAAACATACATAACTGTAATTGCAGCGAGGAACTACCTGCGATGGCAAGGGAGAAGGGTTTTCGTGGGAGTAGAGGGGCTTTTGTCAACGGCAAGGAGGTTGAAGAAGGTCGACGGTGAGAAGGCCATAGGAACGCTAGAGAAGCTCGCCGCCGGAACATGGAGAAGGTCAAACGGGTGCGGGGAAGGTCGAACACGGGGAAGGTTGAACGCGGGGAAGGTTGAACGCATGGAGGGTCGAACGTGGAGAAGGTCGGTCGCGAAGAATGTCGAACGCGTGAAGGCAGAAGAAGTTGACCGCGTGAAGGCCGGAGAAGTTATTGTCATAAATTCGATATTGAAACTAAATCATAATTTGAAACTAATACTAACCCGAAGATGACTAAGCAACAATCATTTGTGTCAACTGTAGCATCTGTTGCCTCATGGATTGCATCTCCTCCTTAATTGCCTCTTTATCTTGTTTTTTCCTTTTGCAATTCTTCACTAGGGCCAAATATTTAGGTGAGTTGGTAGAAGTGTGTGCTTGTAGAGGCACCCTTTCCCAATTCGACAATGGTTCCAACCCTTCTCTCAAAACCCCCATGGTGGCCTCCAAACACCTTATCCAGAACAAGTGTTACCTCCCTGGGGTCTTTGGAGGTCTCGACATGTTGTTCACTGGCGCACCAGCAAACCGCCTCCTGCATAAGAATAAAAAAATTATTTAAATGTTCTAGTATAAGAATAAAAAAATTATTTAAACGTTCTTTCGATCTAAATATCAGTTGTAATGAATTTGATAATGTAAAGTTAGGCCGAAGTCTATCCCAAAATGACTAGCCGAAGTTAGGAAGCCTTTTTCCAACTAATAAGCCAAGATATTTTCTACTTGTTTATCCATGTAGGACTAAATTCTAACACTCCCCTGCACGTGTGGGTCTTCCTTTAGGCTCCTACACCTGCACAACATGGGTGGAGGCCCACGTACAAGTACCCACTCTGATATAATGTAAAGTTAGGCCAAGATCTATCCCAAAATGACTAGCCGAAGTTAGGAAGCCTTTTTCCAACTTATAAGCCAGGATATTTTCTACTCGTTTATCCATGTGGGACTAAATTCTAACAGATAACTTTCACATAGTTTTGTCGTTCCTTCATCTGGCGACAAATTTATTACCTACACAACAAAATTAAACACACTGTCAACAAAGAAGGAACACCCGATGTTGTTTAAAACATTAAACTTGTGTCGTAAGTGATAAACTCACTCGTGTTCTAAACCACTATACAAATTAGTTATGTTGCTATATTTATATTCAATGATCAATCCATTGAGGGTTACAAGTAGTTTTTATGTTCTCTATAAATAATTGAAATAGATTAATTCAGACAAGTTTGATGGATAGGAATGAGAAATATTTGGTGTTGCTCTATCTGTATCCCTCACTAGCTCCCTCTATCTCTAAATCTCACTATCCAGTATTTCTCTTACTCTCTATATTTCTCTCTATTCTCTCTCCATCTCATAACTCTCTATTTCTATATCTATATATCTCATATCTCTTTCTATTCTCTATATCTCTCTATCTCGTATCTCTCTCATATCTCTCTCTCGTATCTCTCCCTATTTCTCTCTCTCTCTCATCCCTCTTTGTCTAGTATCTCTCTCTTTCTCTAGTATCTCTCTCTTTCTCGGTCTCTCGAGTAGGGCAGAAATTGATAATTTTTTTTCCCTTTTCTCTGTTTCTCCGGGAGTATAACTTACGCTAGTATAGAAAGGGAGGGAGCCAGAAAAATCAATCCAATGCAATTGGTATTAGGATTTCAATGACAGAAGAACAATAATAACTCAATTGCAGAGCGTAGTCCAATAAATAGTACAGTACAGCTGAAGAGTAAAATAATCTGAGATTATAAAAGCAGTACAACAGTACAAGAATAATCTGATACATGAAGCGTAATCCAATAACCAAATAACCCAATCAATTATCATATTAATTCCAACACACGTATATCATAAATCTCAGTAAACAAAATAACCCATTCAATATTTTGAAAATGCAGAGCCGCAAGAAAACATCTACAACAAACATACATAATTGTAATTGCAGCAAGGAACAACCTGCGATGGCAAGCGAGAAGGGTTTTACGTGGGAGTAGAGGGGTTTCCGTCAACGGCGAGGAGGTTGGAGAAGGTCGACGGTGAGAAGGCCGCAGGAACGCCGGAGAAGCTCGCCGCAGGAACGCCGGAGAAGCTCGCCGCAGGAACGCCGGAGAAGCTCGCCGCAGGAACGCCGGAGAAGCTCGCCGCAGGAACGCCGGAGAAGCTCGCCGCAGGAACGCCGGAGAAGCTCGCCGCAGGAACGCCGGAGAAGCTCGCCGCAGGATCGCCGGAGAAGCTCGCCGCAGGATCGCCGGAGAAGCTCGCCGCAGGAACGCCGGAGAAGCTCGCCATAGTAATGCCGGAGAAGCTCGCCGCAGGAACGCCGGAGAAGCTCGCCGCAGGAACGCCGGAGAAGCTCGCCGCAGGACGCCGGAGAAGCTCGCCGCCGGAACATGGAGAAGGTCGAACGGGCGCGGAGAAGGTCGAACGCGGGGAGGGTCGAACGTGGAGAAGGTCGGTCGCGAAGAATGTCGAACGTGGAGAAGGTCGGTCGCGAAGAATGTCGAACGCGTGAAGGCCGGAGAAGTTGGCCGCGATAACGCCGGAGGAGATTGGGAGTAGAGAAGGGGTGTCGTCGGAGGAGAGAACGTAGTGAGGGCTAGAGGGAAGAGGAGTTGGACTGAGAAATTTTAGAGTCGGGAGCGGGAAGTAGGACCCGGGATAATAAAAAACGTTAGATAGGGTAACGGCCGAGATGTAAATTACAAACTTAGGGAAATAAATTTTTAATTTTAAGTTTAAGTGTTACAGATCCATATGGGCTACACGAACCCATGGGGTTTTAGATATATTTGAGGCCTAAATGTCCGCCGCGGTGGGTTTATGAACCCGTAGAATCAGCCGGCAGACGGGCCAGAACCGCCGGCCGATTCCTATTCCGCCGGCGAATTATGAAACAACAGCCGGCGAACTACAAGTTTTTAGCAGAGAATTTGTTCAGTGGCCAAACAACACAAATTTTCTTTTGTTTCTAACAATAATTTCCCTGCTAATCCTTTTGCCTGATTGATTTTCATCCAATGTGGATCTGATCGACATTGACGCTCAACGAAGTTTGACAACTGACATGTAATTAAGGGGTAACAAACACGAAAAGAAAAAAGTGAAGCAGTACATTAATGTTGATCATGTTCTTATTACATGACCATATCGTATGTATAAGTGCTGATACATGCAGATTGGGTTCCCTCAAGCCTAGTCTGTTTTAAATTAGAACTATTATATTAATTTTTTCTAAGAAAACAATAAAAATTTAAATTGTGGTTATATAAATATCAGCAGTTATAATTAAGCGTTAACCCCATCACGAACTTGACGAAGTACGGGTTTCTTTAAGCAAAACCATGATTATACAACTGGTTTGAGTGGGAATATATCAACTCTGATTATTGATTAATTTGTGGGGTTGATTTGGAAGTAGACATTATTGATCCAATTTGGCCAATTCAATTGACATGGATTAATTTTCAGTAATATCAGAGTTCATTTATTGTTCTCCATTCCAATTTACAAGTACCATTTTTTTTTTACTGATATTTAGTAGTTAGAATTTCAATACGATTAGTGAAAGAGTGAAAATTATTTAAAAGAAGAATTGTTCTTTCTCACTAAGAAATTTCAATCTATTTTTATGAATAAATCGTTTAAAAGTTAACAATTAGGAACAACTAGATTGTAGCTAGCTAGCTAACACAAGTAGAAAAAAATTAAAGGATAAAACTGGGATAGAAAACTTTAAGCCGGAGTCCCAATGGGATAGGACGCTTTCATGGCAATTACCGCAAAGCCCTTCTGCAGCATCCATGCCCGTCCTTCTTCATCCTAATGTACCCTGCCTTGCCCCAGTTGGTCCCCCACGAGTTCTTAACAAGCCAATAATTGGTCCCATCATCCGACGTCCCGTACCCCACCGCCGTCACGCCGTGATCGAGGTCAGTCCCACACTGCCTTCATCAGCGACTCCTCGCTGTTCGCCGACACATCCTCGTAGCCGTCGATGATCATGACAGCCGGAGCCGGCGCCGGAGATAAATTGTTGGAGTTCTTGCACGTGCTGTCGACTCCCACATAGGGGGTACTCGGCTTAGGTTGCGATCCCGCCGTCCTGTTCGATGGATGAAAAAGCATAGTCCATGAGACCGCCTTAGCAGCCCTCACTACTAGAAATATTGTCTCCGCCGGTGGTCGAATTCGTTGGCGGAGAAGCCAAAACCCACCGGCGGAAGCTCTGGCGGTGGGTACGACGTAGTCGGCGGTGGAGGCGTCAGAGGAAAGGTTCGCTGACGAAATCAACCGCCGCCGGAGTTAACTGAATCCGCCAGCGGGCGAGTCCCGATTTCGTCGGCAGAAAGGCCTTCCGCTGGTGAATGGAACATTCGTCGACGGAAGGAGGTTCCGCGGATGACTAGGCCGAACCACTTCCCCCGGCGAAAATGACCTCCAGCGGAACAGCTTCCCCCGGCGAAAATGACCGCCAGCGGAACAGCTTCCCCCGACGAAAATGACCGCCAGCGGAACCACTTCCCCCGGCACAAACAACCGCCGGCAGAATGTTTCAAAAAATTAAAAAAATTAGATTACGGCCGAGAAGAAAAAGAAAGAGAGAGAGAGAGAGAGAGAGAGAGAGAGAGAGAGAGAGAGAGAGAGAGAGAGAAACCCGCCTAGATGACAATCTGAACAGTAAAGAGTATCAAAGATGCAACTTACCATTTCTGCATAGATTAGCTATGGCTCCAACAACCATTCGGAGTGTCTGAGGGTCCTCAGCCTCAGCAGAAATACCTGACAGCTAAGTGATTCCCTTTGAGCCATAATGAGCTCCTGATTTGTTTCTACAACACGAAAAAATAAGGGCTAGTAAAAAATTTTAACAGGATCCCAAAATTGTGGAATTAATGGGACACTGCACATCAAAAGATGTAAATCACAACTACAGAATATATATTTCATAATTATCAATCTTTGTACTCACCATTAATAGCCAGGTTGGCAATAGCACCGGCAGCCACTCTTCATATGGTCTCATCTTCTGAGCTTCTAAGAAGCATCAATAGAGAAGTCAAGCCACCAGCTTCAACAATTTTCTCTTGATTTGCTTCTGCAATAAACAAGAACTATTGACTATCTCTTACCTTTAACATAAGATATTTAGATTTTTTTTGTTTTTTTTAAAGAAAAATATGGGATACGTAGATGGAGAAATGGATTTCACATAATGAATTTGATAAAAAGACGCTAAGAAGAAATAGAAGATAAAAAATAAAGAATCATGAGGTTAGTTAATAGGGGTCAAATGAAAATTAATAATTAGCTCTAGTTCTTAATTGACTGAAATAAAAGCACAAAGTGATAAAGGTATACTCATTTCACCAAGAATAGAATATAGAACTGGACATGGCTACATCTTCCCACATACGAGTGAAAAATAACATATGTTGCACCTAAAAGATATCCAGGCAACAGAATAAGGTTGGTGCCATCACCTTCACACGGCATGGATTCGAATATCAGCATCTTCTGGTTCAAGTCAGAACAAAATCTTTTGCAGTCCCACTGCCATATGCATAACATCTACCTCATTTCAGAATAATAGATAGGTAAAACAAGAACTGAAATAGTAGTGACTACTTGAATGAGTACGTCTGACTAATTATTGAGAACCTTTCCAGACCCACCTCTCTCAAGGCTCCTCCTTGTCTAGTAACATATGATTAACACATCAGCAGAGAATCATATGAACTAAAAATACATAATTGGCTTGAATGCCATGGCTTGAATGCTTCAATATGTTTCTGGTAAGCACAAACTTCTACATAATAAGAAGCATAATTTTCTTTCACAAACCCTCTTTTTCTAAAACAAATGCTGGTTATCCTGTTACTCTTGCTCAATAGCTGCTTAAGGAGTATTTGCAACAATTTTATTTAGATATTGAACAAAGGCAGCCACTTGATTATTCTCTCTATGCAGACCGAGAGCCATACTTGACATTATAAGGTCAGCAGAGAATTTTAGGATATCCACCTCTACTAAGATGCCAGAGCAAGGAACATGTGAACGATGTGGTTACATTTCTAGCTAGGTAGGAAATGGTAATCTATTTATATTTAGTTCCGATAACGATAGGTCTTTCTTTGTTATGCATCTGACTTAATATCTTGCCTTTGGTTCACCCCTGGACTAGAATTACTTTTGTTTGCCTTTATCATTCTTCCTGCTCCCAGTCATATTAGCTACTGCATTTTTAAGCCTATTTTCTTCATGCTTTTTTTTTTTTCCAATCAAAACATGCATTGTACATTGGACTTATCTCTTAAAACCTCATTATTTCTCATAATCTTCTTTCAATTGAAAATGCAGAAATGGTGCAAAGCTTGTGTGTTACTGGATGGCCTTAATCGGAGCTTGCCACGACAAAGAATTGGACGAACCCGGGGACCTAATAGCGCAAAAAGGAAATAAAGTTTTTATCTAATCTAACATTAGCTCTTGTTTTTATACAAATTATGTGGAATAAAATTTCTCAATATTTTATAAATGAATTATTATATTTTAATTTTGTGAAACATGAGTTCTTATATTATGTTAAAATGTGTTAGTCCATCGAGCAAAGAAAATATTATTTAAAGATTCGTCCTCCAAATATATAAAATAATAAAAAGAAGAAGGAGACGCAAAAAAAAAACCCAACGGTCAAAAGCCATCGCGCAAACCACAAATAGTTTAATAACGACTGCAAAAGTCTGTCGGGCAACAAAAAAACTACCCCGGCAGTCAAATACTGTTGGACTTTAAAAAAACAAGCCCGACAGCAACAGCCGCCGGGCAAACCACTGAAAACTTAATCCCAACATAGAAAGCCCGTCGGGCAACCAAATTTATAGCCCGACGGTCAGCTGCCGTCGGGCAAAGCTCTAAGCCAACCAAGCGGACAGAAACCACTTGCCGACGGCTAATAACCGTCGGGTTAGAACTACATTGGCCGACGGTCGTCCTCCGTCGGGATAAGTTTTATTGGCCGACACATTTTACCCGTCGTGGGTTTCAATCAACTTCTTGATGAATTTCAACCGTCGGGAAGATATATTTTTTTCCCGACGGTTCTGGTCCGTCGTGGTAAATTATTTCTTTGCCGACGGTCGTTTACCATCGAGAGTTGGTTTTCCCGACCTGGGTGTTACCCGACGGTTGTTTCTCGTCGTGATTGTTTTAAACGACGGTTTTAGGGGTTTGGCTGACGGTATTAACCATCGGGAAAACCCCTTTTTCTACCTGTGAACGTATGATTAACACATCAGCAAAGAATCGTATGAAGTAAAGAAGAAAATTAGTTCTAGATTTAGAACTTTCTGCCAACGATGCAAGCACTGAAAAGTGAACCATAAAACTCAAAAAGATACCAACCCAGAACTCAAAAAAGAAAATTGAACCATAAATCTAAATACCTCCTCCTCTGTCCAGCAACCTTTTGATTGTCTTTTGGCTGGACCTGTCATCCTCCTAGGAATAAGGTGATAAAAAAGGAAAAAAATCCTGACATAAGTTGCCAATTACCACTACATATAAATAAGTTAACTAATTATGGTTTTATAAAACATAGCAGGATACGCAACACCAAAATACTAGAGATCTCACTATTAATAGAGAAAAAATTGATTCTAGATCAGTAACAAGAATTTCAAGAGTAGATTTGTTTAGTTCAGAAGTAAAAGCTTTCAATATCCAAAACTACTTTTAGATATTTCATGGGCGAATATCCAATAATGCAAACAACATCTTCCATAATGTAAGCAAGGTACAAAAACTAACTAAAGAAAAGATTCTAAATGCCATTTTAAGTAATCGTGATCTTAATTTAAGTAATCTAAGTGATGTGTAGTAGATGCATTATTAAAACCACATCATACATTTTTTCACTATCCTCAAAAATAACACACAAACCAAAAAAATGACTTGTCCAAAGATAGTTAATCTGAAATAGTCAACCAAATTTTCACTCAAAAAACAAAATTCAACTATTACATTCAAAAACACAAGGGAACCAGTCAACTAGCTCTGAACATCAACGCATGACTTACAAACCTCGAATGTCTAAGTTCAGAGTGAATAATTACTTCAATAATTAGAGAGCAACCCCTCCAAAGTACTTACTGTTGTGCATCCTTCGGAACAGCAGCTTCAACACTGCTTCTGGAAACAGAAAAACTAGAGGCAGCGGCAATGTCAATAGGCTAAAATTTCAAGAAACTAACTTACCTGAGTCGAAACACCAAGAACCAATCGAAACACCTAATAAAAAGCAATTGAAACACAAAAACAAAATTAAAATAGGTTAAAAAGACAAGCTTTTCTAAAATTTCAAGAAACTAACTTACCTGCGGCGAGGGGGAAGAGGCTTTCGTCGATGGCGACGAGGTCGGAGGAATTCGATGTCGGGAATTCAGCCGGAATGCAGAGGAGGCCGCCTGAAATCACCTTGAAAGTCTTCGAATGAACAGAATTTTGGAACCCCAAGGTTTTGTGGAAGCTTGGTCTTCGGCCGGAGGAGAACGTGCGTTGGGGAGAGAACGCCGGAGATGCTTTAACTGACGGTGGCTGGAAGCTGAACGTCGGAGGGAGGTGGTTCACGCGCTGGAGAAGACTTCGACAAATTTCGTCGAAGTCTAGGGCGGGAGAGGAAATAAAGAGAGAGAGAGAGAGATGTCGTCCGTTATGCGCATAACGGTGCATGGAAACTTAGGTCCCGATTCAAATTGGGACCAAATAATTTCATATCGGCTTATAGGGCCCATATTAACCTTATCCAAATCCGGCCCAACAGCCGGATTTCATTCCGCCAGTGATTGGGTCAGATCTACGATATTCCGCTGACGCGTCGATCACAACCGCCGGCAGAATGGTCTTCCGACGACGAAAAACATTTCTCTCGCCGGCGGAAGCTTGTTTTTTAATAGTGCCTGGTCTTGGCCGCTCTTGTCGCAGTCCACCAGCTTGGGAAAATGACTCCCATGAGTCGGATCCGGATTCGGATCCGGATCCGATAGTTGGATCCGACTCGTATCATGTTTTCTTCTTGGGTCCCCCGACAGAAATTGGGTAACTTGTTAGGGTTAGAGCAGACACGGAGAGAGAGAGAGAGAGAGAGAGAGAGAGAGAGAGAGGAAGGGGAGCAATAACAACTTTTCAGCAAGGTGACTCTTTAGCGAGGCGACTCTTCAGGCGGGGTCCGTTGAAGCTAAGGGCAGAAGATTTAAATAGGGTTCCTCAGAAAACCTAGATGAGACTTTATGGCTCCGACTTTGTTTCTCCTTGGTTGTGCTCTCTCTGGTTTGTTCGCTTTGTTACAATGTCTTAGTGAAAGAGTTTTGTTGTCTCCGTTGTTTTTTCATGTTCTGGGCACTTGGACAAATCTCCGGCGACGAGTTCTCCAGTGGTCGCCGAATCTGTCTTTAAAGCAGTGGGGTCCCCACGCCGTAGCCTCTTCAAACCAATAAGTTCTTCTCTGAATTTTCATATTTTAATTTGCCTTTATCATTCATTTGATAATTAAAGAGTGAGTTTATATTTTTGTGAGTTATATGATGTTTTAACATGTGTTTTACGGTTATAATACCATATTGCCCGTCGTCACCTTCGCCAGGCCCTCTACTGCCGCCCCCGCCGAAAATGCCCAGCAACAACCACTAGTAGAAAAATAGGATTACCCGACGGTCCAGGTTTAAAACCATCGGGTACTCATAACATAGACGTCGGTCCGGTCTGACCCAGTCGGTCCGGGTCGCGTAACAGGAAAACCCGTCGTGGGAATTTCTTTACCCGACGAGTTTGGTTTACCGTCGAATTAATGGTTTCACTCGACAGTGTGACCGTCGTGTTATTTTAGTTCTGAACCAACGATGGTTATGGCCCGTAGTGTTATTTCTGAACCAACGATGATTATGGACCGTCGTGTTACTAAAACTTCCCCTAAGTAAAAATAATTTTCCTTTCTCCTTACTCACTACGCGAGTAAAATTTTTCTTACTCTTCTCTCCCCTACGCGCGAAGTTGTTGTTCATCGTCTTTGCCGAAGGCGGATTCCGACAGGAAACGGCGGAACCCGCTTGTGGAACAGCCCCAGATTGCGTCCAGAGTTCTTCCGAGGTAAATATTTCTGCGGCAAAAAGTAGATATATACCAAATTTCATCTTAGGTTTTGATGGGGCTGGACTTCGCTCTCCAGCATTATTGCTTGAACTCCGAACAGAGCAGAAGCAGAGTCATCTTAATTTGCCCACTTATATATTAGTTTCCATTTTTTATTAGCTATATATGTGTAGCTATTTAATTACTTCTCTCATCAGTCAGTGTTTTGTATGAAGATTATCCGGTTGTTTTGTTTAATTACTCCTCTCCTTGGTTTAAAACCATTTACCATATGAAGAGGACCTTATAAAACTTCAACTTCACAGAAGAATTAAGGAAGATTTGAACTATTTAAGCTCAGAGAACATACTTTTTCCCATTCAATTTGAGAGATGTAATCCAAGTTATGTTCTTGTTCTTCACAGCTGATTTGATCACATATGCAGCCATAAATTTAGTGAAGGCCTTCAGACACCATGAATAGAGAAAAAACATGATGACTTTCCTTATTCAGAAAGTAACAAGCTTAAGTTCATAAAACAGTATCTTTAAAAAATAAGAGCAAATGTATTTCTGTGTTCTCTTCTTTTAATATGTAATTCAAGTGCATGACAACCTTCTTCCACAAGTGTACCGTGTACTACATCACTGCCACCACCCTAGAGCACCATCAAAACTAACTTCAATAAGTGCTCTCAGTTCCCTAACAGCTAGCTGTTGGGGACTTCTGAAATTATCAAGTCTCTTACTCTAAACCAAGTCTCTGAAATTATCGACGCACACACTAGGGGCAAAGTCCCTAAGTCATTTTTATGAGGAGGAGGTAAGCTTGCAATTCACATGTTTTTTTTTTGTTTATGTGCATATCTTATTGAATTTCACAAGTGATCTTACTGAAATTTGTTTTCAATTCAGCAAGCCAAAAAGAAGGATGAATTCAACTACGTGGAGTCTTACCTCCTAGCTCATAAGAGGAAAGATGGAACGTATCCAAATGAAAAAACGGTTGCAGTATGCGTAAGTGATCGTAATTATTCATTTGACTAATAATATTAACATGCTCTTATACTAATATATGTTTATTTGCAGACCCAGGTTGAGACAGTTGCAATTGAACAAGAAGTACACCGGTCAAAGGATCCGGCAGAAGTGATACCTATGCTGGACAAGGTGTTTGGGGGACACCACGGTGGCTATGAGCGAGGGTTTGGGCCTGGTGCACCCCCATGGAGGGGTATGTTTGCGTCTACTACTATGAACACCATTGAGATTGCCGCCCTCAGAGCAGAGTTGGAAGTAGAGAAGCAAGATAAGGAGATGCTGAGAGAAACATTACAGAGTGAAAAGGAAGACAAAGATAAAATGAAAGAGGAAATGGAAATAATGAAGCAGCAAATGATGGCTGTAGTGCAATGGCAAAGATCTAGAGAGTCAAGTCCAGGTTTGAGATCTGTCAAAACTTAATAATCAGTTGCATTAACTTTCTGACTCCTCTCACTAACTTACCTGATCATGTTATTTTAGCGGGATCATCTGTTCAACGTAGGCGGGGATAGCAACTATCTGTGCCTCTATCATCCATATATGTTTTTCAAGTATTTCATGTACGTGTACGTCTGCTAGAAGTTGTTTATGTATGTTTGATAATCTGTGAGGTTTTCAAATTTTGATGTAAAACAGAATTTAGATAATATGTCTTTGTAATGTGCTTCTCCTGTTTTCAAATTTTAAGTCTCAAGAACAAATTTATCTGATAAAATATGTCTTTGTATTTATAGGGTAATGAAGCAGGCAATGCTGTCAAGAAGACGAAGAGCAACGTCTGTGCAGTGCTTCTTTTTTTTTTTGTGGTGGATTTTTTACTTGTTGAGGTTTTTTGTGGTGTTTGTTGTGAAATTTATTTTTTTTGTAGGGGATCTTTTATCCAATAGCTATTTCTAAGGTGTTGTTACTTGTCCTGTAATGTGACCATAGGGCCATGTCAGGTAGGAATTGTAACATTCTGCTCTTATGAACTCTTATATCAGATGTGACTTTTGCTTTATCCCTATGCTAAATGGTGAATTTGTGCCAAATGCAATGCTGTTTTTTGTTACCCTATTTCACTATTCCCTATACTTGTATTGCTTAATTGCATCGAAGGTTGGTCTGATGATCGTTGCTCTTTAACAGAGATGTTGGGAGATGTAGCTAAGATGAGAAGTGGTGGAATTTGTTTTATGTTATATATGTTTAAATTTTTGTGTGGTGGATGTTTAAATGTTGGTGGAATTTCGAAGGGAGATGTTTGCTTCATTGCATAGAAGGAAGATGCTAATTAGATGAGAAGATGGTGAATTAGCTAAGATGAGAAGATGTTCGTGGACTTTTTAAGTTATATTCTGTTGATATCAGGTAGTCTCATAAATGAGCAATAAAGAAATAAAACAATTTTTAAAAATCCAAAAATACTACTCCCGACGGGCTTATACCGTCAACCGAACGACCTTACATCACTACTTTGGCTGACGGAGGTTCTCCATTGGCCTAGGACCAGTAACGACGTTTAAAACCCATCGTGAGATCAATATATAGGACGACAAGCATGCATCGTCGTATAATGTCCTAAATTAATGACCGACGGTCATATACCGTTGAGCAAAATAATGACTTGGGTTCAAAGTAGCCTGACGGTCATATCCCGTCGGGCCAATCGATTTGAGTCAACGACATCAACCCGCCGACTGAAGTACGTAAACTAGGAGAAACTATGTCGACGATATACACCCGTCGTGCGAAAGGACATGCCGACGGCACAAACCCGTCGGGTGTGTGTAACTAGCTCGACAATAAAGACCCGTCGGTCTAAAAATTTTATTCCGATGACAATTTGACCGTCAACTATAAGCTTCTTTCACGACATATAAAACCCGTCGGGAGTCGGTTGCCGCTCTACACGCTATACGACCGTCGTGATCGCTTTGATTTACCGTCGACTGTCATTAGCCGTCATAAGGTTTTTAATTAGCCCGACGGACTTATATCGTCGGCCAAAGGCTTGCCCGACCCGGTAATGACCCGACGGTCGTTTCTTGTCGGGAAATTATGACCCAACGGGTTTGGCTGTTTAGCCGACGGTATTTCACCACCGGGCAAAGGGAGTTTTCTATCTGTGAACCTATCATTTTTAATCAATACTAACAAATCAATAATAACCCATACATGCATGTTTAATCAGATGTATTCAAAAAATAACCCAATTCATTAATATCATATATCCTTGATCATTTATGTACGTACGTACGTACCACATTGGCCCTGGTCCTTGATGGGTGTCACTGCGCCTTCTTCTCTCCAGTCCATGCTCGCCGGAGCATCCAGTATCATTTTGGTACTTGAAGGGGGTAGTCCCCACAGCTTTGTGGTGAGAGGAGTACTTGAAACAGTTTTTCAAGACCCTGAACTCTTCACTGGTGAGGTCTGCAAACTGGTTGACGCTTAGCTTGTAGGAGTTGCCACCGACACCGTTGAATGCGTCGATGAATTCGACATTGGCTTTGAATATCTGAAAACACTGTTCTCTTTCGTCCGGAGACCCGTACAGGCGTCAATAACGTGTCATCCACTCCTAGAAGCACTGCTACAAAAGTGGTGTCCACCGGCGGCCAAAAGCCGTCGTCCAAACACCAATCCCCGTGGACGGACAATCCGACGATGGGTAAGGTGACATCGTCGGAACGTCCGACGTCGGAGTCCTTGCTCGAGGAAAAAACGCGTCATGCGAGGAAACTACCCATCGGCCGAACAAAATTGCTCAGCTGACGACAGGAGCCATCGGCGGAGCAAGTCATCCGACAACGGACTGTATTGCGTCGGTGGAACGAATTCAGTCGACACAATACGGCATGTCGGCGGAAAGCATTCCGCCCACGCAATACGGCGCGTCGGCAGAAAGCATTCCGACGACGCAATACGGTGCATCGGCGGAAAGCATTCCGACGACGCAAATAGGCGTGTCGGCGGAATGTCTTTCCGACGACGCAAATAGGCGCATCGGCGGAATGTCTTTCCGACGACGCAATTCTGCTTGTTGGAAATCTGCTTCTTTCTCCTAACCTCATTCCATCTCCAAATCTGCTTCTTTCTCCTAATTGACAAAGGATTCTGGCACAGGCGACTTGCACGAGTTCATCGGACAGCATCCTATAAATGATTTGGTAAGGGTTTTCGCTCTAAAGATGGAGTTTTTCATTTCCCCCTCCCTCTTTGCGTTCCCTCTCTGTAATTTTTGTTTAATCGATAGTGCTGAAACAGTGAGGTTCGGGAGTGTATTTTGGTTTGTGTTATTCGCAACTGAAATTCCCCTCACATCATGCAGTATTGCCACTGTCCACATCGCATAGCAGTATTACACCGGCAGTAGTCAGCTTTTATTCTCTGATTAAAAAGGCATAGTTTTGCTCTCTCTGAATTGAATACGGTTGTCGGCTAAGCAGGAGGTGGCTAATCTTACTCATTGCTGCAGAATATAAAAAGGCCAGGTTTGTGGTCTTTTTCACACTATGAATTATTTGTTTTATGGTGTTGTTGTCAGCTATTATTATTCCTTGCTGCTGATTAATCCCTTGTTGTATGTGTTGGGCATATTGTTGCTCTATTTTACTCTCGGTATCTTCTCCACCATGTTTGTTGTTCTTGTTCCCGAGATTTATTCTAGCTGTGGAGCTTTTCTTTATCGAATAAGAGTAGATGATAGCAGCTGACCTTATTTTAAGAAAATGATAGCAATACGATTCTTCTTGGCAATTATAAGCAACAAGTTTGATTTCTCTCTACTTCAATCTCTCTCTCTCTCTCTCTCTCTCTCTCTCTCTCTCTCTCTCTCTCTCTCTCTCTCTCTCTCTCCCTCTCTCTCTCTCTCTCTCTCTCTCTCTCTCTCTCTCTCTCTCTCTCTCTCTCTCTCTCTCTCTCTCTCTCTCTTTCGGTTTACTCTCAAATTCTGTTTCAAACTTTTAATTCACTCTCTAATCTCTCTCTCTCTCTCTCTCTCTCTCTCTCTCTCTCTCTCTCTCTGATTTCTCTCTAGTCTCGGTTTTCTCTCAAGTTCTGTTTCACTCTTTAATTCTCTCCCTCCCTCTTTCTCTTTTATCTTTCTCTACCTCTGACTTCATCTTTGATGGTGTGATCATGTAGAACCTGAAATGCTTTTTTATGTATGTGGGGTAAAAATAAAATTTTCACCACCCTTCAGAGGTGAGAATTTGAAAGCGCTTTTCTACAAGAGAAATAAGAAAGTATGAAGGATTAGATTTCCTCTTAAGTTGTTCTTGCGCCTTGTTAGTTGCTTAGTATAGGACAATTAGCTGTTTGCGTTCTGCTGCATGTTTTATTTTGTGAAGTTATTTCTTTTTTGTCATTCCCTGTCATAGTTTTACAGAAAGATTTTACTGCTGCTACATGCTCTGAGTATTTTGTGGAGAGTTGTAGATATTGTTGTTCCTTATTATGTGGTGGCATGCTTTTTATGCTTAATTTCTTGTTCTATTCACATTTCCAGCATATAATGAGATATTGGTGTTGTCCTTTTGTAATATAGAATGCCTTTTCACTCCTTCAAAATGCTGGTAAACAATTTATCGTTAGCTATCTGATAATCCTTTTACTGATGTGGGTTATTAGTACTGATTTTGAGAGCAGATGCCACAGAATTGTTTTCTCAAAGTTCAGGCGACCACCTCTCTTTCTCTCTTTCTCTCTTTCTCTCTTTCTCTCTTTCTCTCTTTCTCTCTTTCTCTCTTTCTCTCTTTCTCTCTCGGATTTCTTTCTTTCTCTCTTTCTCTCTCGGATTTCTCCCTTTCTCTCCTTCTCTCTTACTTGGTTTTCTCTCAAATATTCTGATTTCACTCTTTAATTCTCTCCCTCCCTCTATCTCTCTTATCTTTCTCTACCTCTGACTTCATCTGTATCTCTCTCGGATTTCTCTCTTTCTCTCTCACTTGGTTTTCTCTCTAACTATCTCTCTGACTTCCTATCAAAATATGTTTCTTATCTGTACTTCTCTCTCTTTGAATTTCTCTCTCTCTCTCTCTCTCTCTCTCACTCTCGGGTTCTCTCTCTTTCTCTTTCTCTTTGATTTCTCCATTGTTAAATATTTCTCTCTCTCGGTTTTTTCTCAAATTCTGTTTCACTCTTTAATTCTCTCTCTCCCTCTATCTCTCCAATGGAGAATCCATGATAAGGTCACAGCTGTAGTTGCTCTTCACCATGTCTGATTTGTAGTTTCTCATACCCATGAGGTCAAATCTTTCAAGGCTATTTTGTTTTCTAGTTGCCTCGTTCCACACAATTATTAGTTTTCACTGATTATGCTTCTTTATTCATTGTGATAGCCTTTTCTGTCTAGTTAGGTAGGTAGCGAGTAAGGTGCTATGTTAGGAACAACAAAGTTTGATGAATTTGGGGACTGTTATGTGAGTTCGAAAAAGTCAACCCTTCTAAAACAAATTACTGTGAAGTTACTAAATTACTGCTTCGGTTAGAGGTTGTCATTCGTAGTGTGCATTGCCATTACACCCATATTTTACTTTTTCTTTAGAAAAAAATCTGTGGGTATTCATAGCCTACAGATATTTGGCATGGTAAGTTACCCAATTGAGTGTTAAACACCCATTCTTTTCTTTTGTGTAGATTATCTTTCATCATTACCATGGATACGGACTATTTGAATGACAAGAGATGGATGTATGAGTACAAGACAAAGCCGACCCGGTGTCATCCTAGATTTGTTGCTGGAGTCAATTTTTTTATAGATTATGCAAGAGAACGGCTGGGAGTGCAAGGCAATGGTCTGATACGTTGTCCATGTCGGAAGTGTGAAAATGGACAGAACCTTGACTGTGAGACCATCAAGACCCATATAGTCCAAGAGGGTTTTTTCCCACTATACGAAAGCTGGTCATACCATGGAGAGCGACCACAAAATCAGTCTGACATTAATGTGCCGACTGGCCATGGTGAGGAGATGGGAAGGATGTTGGGGTGATGCTTTCATGCACAATGTAGAGGAAGACAACGTTCCAAATGAAGTTGATGATGCAGAAGAACATTAGTTTTAACAATTACTGGAAGAGGCGAAGAAGCCGCTATATGGAGGATGTGAGAAATACTCAAAACTATCTTTCATGGTGCACTTATTCCAATTAAAGTGTTTGAACAGATGGAGCAACAAATCATTTTCAGATGTTTCCCTTCTTAAAGACGCCCTTCCCCCGGATAATTTGCTTCCACGAAGTTGGTATGAGTCAAAGAAAATGATGGCAGACTTGGGATTGAGTTACGAGAAGATCCATGCATGTCCAAACGACTGTATATTATACAGAAATGATTTCAAAGATCTTGATAAGTGTCCAAGATGTGGATCCTCAAGATGGTTTGTCAAGAAAAAAGGGAGAGTGCAGACTATTTCAAGGCCTGCAAAGGTCCTTAGACATTTTCCCTTGGTTCCGAGGTTGCAACGGTTGTTTATGTCCAACAAAACATCCGAGTTGATGACATGGCATGGTTCCGCACATGCAACTGAAGTGGGAAAGATGATTCACCCTAGAGATTCAGTAGCATGGAAACACATCGATAGAGTGTATCCATCTTTTAGTTCCAATCGCCGAAACATTAGATTGGGTCTTGCAAGTGACGGTTTCAGCCCATTTAGGTTTGGAACAGGGTCGAGCCATAGTACATGGCCAGTAACCATTACTGTCTACAACCATCCTCTTTGGTTGGCAATGAAACAACCTTATTTTATGATGACGCTTCTTATTGATGGACCGAAGTCCCCGGGGAACGACATTGACGTCTACTTGCAGCCGTTGTTTGATGAGTTCAAAATTTTATGGGAATTAGGCGTGAGGACTTACGATTCACATACGAGGTCATTCTTTCAAATGCGTGCAGCAGTGATGTGGACCATATCAGACTTTCCTGCATATGGCATGTTGTCTGGTTGGAGTACGAAGGGGTACAAAGCATGTCCCACTTGTCACGTGAACACTGGTTCATCATATCTACTCCACAGTCGAAAATGTGTTTACATGCGGCACCGAAGGTTTCTACCGAATGATCATCGGTAGCGGGAAGATAAGAGGTCATTTGATGGGACCGAGGAACTAGATGGAACCCCCCCTTCCCTTGTCGGGTGAAGAAATTATGAATACTCTAGTGGGGCATGAAAACGCTGTGTTTGGGAAGGGGAAAGGGGTTAAGACAGAGGCCAACACTTTGCCCGAAGGATGGAAGAAGAGGAGTGCATTTTTTGAACTTCCGTACTGAAGCAGTCTACTCATTCGCCACAACTTAGATGTCATGCATATCAAGAAGAATGTATGTGACAGTATTCTGAATACGATATTAGAAAAGGATGGAAAGTCAAAGGATAATCTGAAGTCTAGATTAGACTTGCATACTCTTAACATTCGGAAACAACTCCATCCAAGGCCATCGAAAAAAGTTGTTGGGAAGGTAGTAATTCCTCATGCGGCATACAGTTTGACAAAGGATGAAAAAGCACGGTTTCTACGTGTTTTGAAGGATTTAAAGCTCCCATCAGGTTTCAGTTCAAATGTATCAAACCAAGTACAAGTCAAAGCAAGGAAAATGGTGGGCCTCAAGAGTCATCATTTTCATGTTCTCATGCAACAACTCCTTCCATTAGCGTTGAGGAAAACAATTTCAATGCCAGTGTGCAAAGTATTAAATGAGTTTTCAGCTTACTTTAGGGAGTTGTGTTCCAAAGTGATTGATGTGCAAAACGTGGAAAAGCTTGAGGCAGCCATTCCATTCATCTTGTGCAAGTTAGAGAGAACATTTCCACCTTCGTTTTTTGACGTCATGGTTCATCTGAGCATACACCTAGCAACGGAGGTCAGACTGGCAGGGCCAATGCAATACAGATGGATGTACCCAATTGAACGTCACTTGCTTACACTAAATAATTACATCCGTAATAGAAATCGGCCGGAGGGATCCATTGCAGAAGGTTACTTGATGGAAGAAGTAACTACTTTTTGTGCACGTTATGTTGAGGGGATGGAGTCCAAGATTAGTAGACCGGTAAGGTATGAACCAGGACCTTTAGGGACAGCTCGTCCTCATATGCTCACTGCTGATGATGTGTACCAGCTCCACCGATTTTTACTATTCAACACTCCGGAGGCTCATCCGTACCTCTTGTAAGTAATTCTAGTCTTCTCACTAAATATTATACTGTCAAAAACCAATATACCACAACTTAATTAATTTCTTCCACATTTGGTTGTAGGGAAGATAGAGAGTACTTGAGAAGGTTGCACCCCCAATAGATCGATCATCGGAAACAGACAGAGCAACACCTACATTTCGTACAGTGGTTTAGATCACGGGTGAGTTTATCACCCAAAACAGAATTTTGATGTTCTTCCATTAAAGCGTCTCCTCACTGTTGACACCTAAGGTGTTTAATTATTAAATTGCGTAGGTGAAAAATTTACAGCAGGAGGGCGATGAAATAGAATATCTACAATATCTTGCTCGTGGCCCCAATTGCGAAACCAAGTCGTATAAAGGTTTTTTTGGGAATGGTTATAAGTTTGAGACAGAGCTAGTTGATGAAAATCGGACCACTCAAAATAGTGGCATTGCCACTGTGGGTAGGGATGTAAACGGGAGCCGATTACCCGCTATACCGTCCGCCCGATTAATAAACGGAACAAAACGGAAATAAAATATTATTATCCACTTACCGCTCTACCGTTTACCCGCTCTACCGTTTAATAAACGTACAGAAACGGAAATGGCTCTTCCGAACCCGTTTTACCCGTTTACCGTTTAAGTAAGGGTAATATAGTAAATTTATATATCTACTTAGTTTAATCATAAAATACTTATTTTTATATAAATAACCTTATTATATTTTTATTACTTATTGTAAAATTTTGTAGAGTTGAAAAGTTTGGAGAGAATTTGAATATATTTATATATTTTGGTAATTATTAGAAGTCAATATATATTGACTTTAACTCATAGTCTCATAAAAATCCCTAGTCATAGTCATAGACTCATAGTCATAAAGGATAGATCATATATTGTAAATTCACAATTAACTAAATAAGGTAGTATTAATAATCTAAGATTAAAAAAATTTATTTTTCTTACAAATTTTTCACACAATGAGATATCATATAAATATTATAGAAAAAATAATATTTTACTTATTTACTTGTTTTGATAAAATAAAGTTCAAAAAATAATTTTTCTTATATGAGTTATTGAAAATAATGACTCATTGCCCATTGGCTTAGAGATTTTAAAGTTTTATACATAACAATTGTCAAAATAACATATTTGAGTTAAGTTTCTATTATGGTTTTTATTATGCAATAATTAATACTTTTTATAACAATTAGAATATGTGAATATTTATTAAATCAATCAAATTTCTTAAATTTACTTACACAAATTATTATATTACTATAATTGAATGAAATTTATTAAACTTATTATTGACTATACAATTACCTCATTAAGCAATAGTTAATACCTGTCTATGTCTTTAATTAAATCAAATAAACATTTAATAAGCAATCTCATTTGGTTTAGAATCTTAATTTCGTATGGGCATTATCTTATATGAGTTATTGAATATAATGACCCATTGCCCATTGGCTTAGAGATTTTAGAGTTTTATACATAACAATTGTCAAAATAACATATTTGTAATAGGAGTTAAGTTTCTATTATGGTCTTTATTATGCAATAATTAATACTTTTTGTAACATATAGAATATGTGAATATTTATTAAATCAATCAAATTTCTTAAATCTACTTACACAAATTATTATATTACTATAATTGAATGAAAATTATTAAACTTATTATTGACTAGACAATTAACTCATTAAGCAATAGTTAATACCTGTCTATGTCCTTAATTAAATCAAATAAACATTTAATAAGCAATCTTCCACATTTTTACTTATACGTCAACCAAAATAAAATTTACAAGTATTATATGCCATTGATTCATTTATTAGAATACATATGATTTTTGTTTTTCAATGACCATGGGTCTATGAGTCCATTATCAAGAACCACATATTAAATAAATTAACACTTTTATAACACCCAAAAATTTCAAATTTTAAGATTGTTTATCATATTTTTTTAAAAAAATTATCATCATTCTATTACTCCAAAGATTTCAAAAGCAAAGATCCAATTAATAATTTTTAAAATATTCTAAAAACAAATCCCTAAAATCTACCTTGTTATAAACTTATTAAGGCAAAGTCCTAAATCTATTAATCTAATGACTTATGTGATGTCTAGTATAAATATATAATAATAACTACACTCAGCGACTGACTGAGTCATTGTCACTACTCGATTCCTATAAAAGGCTAAATGCCCTAATCCAGCGTCCCGTGCAAATTAGCAATTGTTCAAACCTAAATCCAGGTGAGACGGAGAGGCGAGTCGGGCGACCTTCGAGCTACCAGCGTACCGCTCACCTCTTGGCAAACTCTGTCTAAAGCCGAGGTATTTTTCTTCTTCCCTCTGATTCCTCTCTTTTTCGTCTGATTCCTCTCTCTTTTCCGTCTGATTCGTCTCTCTTTTCCCTCTGATTTCTCTCTCTTTTACCTCTGATTTCTGTAATTCCTGATTCAGTTGTCCATTCTCACCAGTCTCGTCTCCATTTGTCTGTTCTCAGAGTCTTCACACCGTTGTTACATCGACGCGCGTCCTCCTCCTTCCGTTTGTCCTCGCTATTTCAGAAGTGGTCGTCTCTCATCGAAATCCTTTCCAGGTCTTCTCCTCCCTATTTCTCCCTCTCTTTTGCCCTTCAATTTTTCACTTTTCTTGTTTTATGGCTAAAATTTTTGTTTTCAGTTCTCTTTTATCCTCCCTATTTTTTCTGTTTTGCTATTCATCCTCTTTTGCTGTCGATTTTTTCCCTTCGAGTCTGTTTTGCTATAGCTTCTATTCTGTCTTTGCTCTTTCTCTCTTATTATTTTCTCTGTTGTCTGCTTTACATCTCTTATAGTTCGTTGTTTATTTTCTCATTTATTCGGGATTATTATCTCTTAATCCACAAATTGATCTCTGTGTTCGAATGGTTAATTTCAGCCTCTTAACCAATAGAAAGGGTTTGTTTGGTCTGCCGGTACCAAGAAATCCAAGAAATGGTACTGCCGAACGTATGAAGAAATTTCCCAATAGGAAATGCAGATGAGTAGTCTTATTTGGTATTTCTAATTTTCGCTGGGGGAAATCAATTGTATTGAAGAGATTTTATTGTGATTTGTGAGGTGGAGAGACCTATTGTAACTATATTTGTAATTTATTTGGTTTTTAAAATTTTTTTTAATTACTTTCCGAATAAATCTATATTAATCTGACGAAATAATCGGGCCGGAACGTAAGTAACGAAAATAAACGGGCGTAAGAAAAATCATATATTAATCAAAACAAAACTAATCGGACGAAAACGGTAGAAGCATTTTCGCCCGATTATTAATTGGACGAAAACGGGTAAGGATTTCACGGAACTAAACGGATACGAACGGTAACGGGTAAAAGGTTCAAAAAGTTAAACGGTAAACGAAAACCCATTACTCGTACCGTTTATTACCCGTTTACATCCCTAACTGTGGGGGAAGAAAGTGAGATATTTTACGGTGTTCTGCAAATGGTACTCGAAGTTTTCGTTAGGCCATGGACTCCTATTAGCATATTTAAGTGCAGATGGTTCGATATGAAGAAGGGCAATGGTTGTGTGAATGATGGGCTTGATTACACGTTAGTGAATTCGTCAAAGCACACATATGAAGACGAACCCTTCATCTATCCATCTCAAACTCAATAAATATTTTATTCAAAAGACCCTATTGATCCATCTTGGCCTGTTGTGTGTCGTTGGAGACTTTGGGACATATACAACATCCCTCTAGTTAACGTCGATGTAAGGGCCGAAGAAGATGAGGCCATCTTGTTGGCACAAGACCCAGGGATCGGAGACGTCACAGAGTTTAATCAAGTCGATGATGTTTTGTGGGTACGCACTGACTTGGGTCCAGGATTAAAAATTGATCCTGCAGACTTGAATGTAACATAGCGTAAGTTTGATGGATTACAATTATTGTAGTGTTGATCGTAACAAATAATTTTTTTTTTTTTTGTGAAGATAGCTGACACTCCCCGTCTCTTTAAATTTGCAGGGTAAATATGCCTCCTAAGAAGCATCCCATTGACTCTTCATCACCGTCACCGGTGAGGGTTAAAGTTCGGGCAGTTCGGCCAGCCCGAACAACAGCAGTCTTGAGTCCAACTCGGACTGCCCGGGCAACACCAGTTTCGACTCCGACTCCATCAGCTTTTGCTCCAGCTACACTAGCATCGTCATCACAGATGCCTGACATGGGTACTAACAAAAAACAAATTCTTTTTTTTGTAGTTATGTCTTCTAATTTTAGCTCTTTCGCATTATAGCTGAGTGTATGCATAAGTTTAGAGAGTTCTTTCCGGAATATGAATCACTTGAGAGCTCCTCTTCAGATAAATTTGTAGTATAATGGTCTAATTGCAGTGTGTTATATAAATTGCGTTCTAACTTGCAATTTGGCAGGTCCGATCCCCATTTAAGATATGGAAACACAAAGACCCGACTGGGTAGAGACAGAAGATGTTGGTGAGCCATCACAACCACGCGTGAAGCAGAAAGTTAAAGCATCTTCATTTCTGCTAGATAAGTCGTGGACGATAACAATCAAGGATGGGCAGATGATTTCAGGACGGCAGGGTTCATTGCCATTTCTCATGGGGACGGTTGTTCGGGAAGATCAGTATTTTCTGTTGCATCTCCAGTGGCGTGACTATCCCTCCTATGAGCTGCAAACCTGGTTTAACGTTATCAAAGTAAGTCGTGTTTGTTAATGTTTTATTTTCAGCCTTGGGGCGTCTGGACTAAGTTTTTTTTTTTTTGCAGACAAAGTATAACTTTGTGGATGATGAGGGTGTTGCAGTCACAGAGCAAGTGGCCATGGAGGCAATCAAGCCGGTGCTCCAGAAAATCATCAGAGACAACAAAGCCGCATATAAAAAGTGCAATGTGATGGGAAGACTGTAGAACAACTTAAGACTTGTCTCATACATGGTATGAGCCAAGAGGACTGGGTTCTCCTCGTTAAGTATTGGGACAATGTTAAAAGTCTGCATATCGATGAGCAGAATAGTCGTAATCGACAGAAGTTGAAGACAACACATACCCTTGGGTCGAAGTTTCTTCCCCGATTCTTAGAAGAACAGGTACTTATATGATTTGGTAGTGAGAACTAAACTGATTTTCATTTTCAGCCTAGATTACTTACTATAGACATTAATTATAGCGTACGGCCGACCCTGATGGCTACACCTTCCTGATGGCATACCTCAAAGCTCACCATAGGAAGGATGGGACTTATCCAGATGAAATAACAGCTGAACACTGTGTCAGTTATCGTGTGCTTTATGAACCGTGTCGAATAGTACTCCTTGATTATTTAAATTCATTATTTTTTGTGCAGGAATCAGTTCGTCGTCAAGCCTTCGAAAGTAATGTCGCTACCTCTAAGGATCCCAGAGACATGACACTCATATTGGATATAGTGTTTGGGGGCCACAAAGGTGGCTATGAAAGAGGAGTTGGAACAGGTGTTCGACTGCGTGGAGGTGCCTCTTCCAACTCTCGTAGTTATGTGGCCCTGACTGAACAATTACAGAGGGAGAGAAGAGATAAGGAGGCATTGTCCCAAAATGTAGACGCTATGAGCCAACGCATGGAGAGGTTAGAAATGTTACTTCTTGCACAGTCACAACAAGGTAAGTATTGTTTTCAGTATTATGAAGTATTTTAAATTGATGAGCATAAATTTATGTCTCTAATGTTGATGTATTATCCTTCTGCGGGATCTTTTGGCCACGGAGGAACCGACCCGCTGCGGACTTGAAGATCGTTTATGTAACATTGTAAACTTAGACATTGCAAACTTTGTATATAAATTTTTTATTGCAGACTTAGACTTGAAGAATGGCCAACTATGTATATAAATTGTTTATTGCAGACTTTATTTCCTTCTGCAGCATTTTCTCCATTGTTGTAAACTTAGAATATTAATGTTGAAGATGTGGAGTGAAAAATAGGAAAAATAAATAAATTTAATTAAAAAAAAAACCTTCCCCCGACGGGTTTCACCCGTCGGGGGAACACACCAAGACATCTGCTGACGCACCCAATACGCATCGGGGTACACTAAACTATAGCGCCGACGCACCCCGATGCGAAACCCATCGGGGGAACACACCAAGACTTCCGCTGACGCACCCAATACACGTCGGCGGACACGAAACTTTAGCGCCGACGCTCCCCGGTGCGTTGGGGGAATATATCCGCCGACGCAAATGCAGCCATCGGGGGAAACGCCTGCACCGACGCGTGCACACGCGTCAGCTGAATCAACTGCGCCGATGCATCCTCATGCGTCGAGCATATTTTTTCCGCCGACGTGTATGTACCCGTCGTCGGACGTAATTCCGGCAACGCTCCCTGGAGCATCAGCGGAATAGTTTCCCCTGACGGGTATCCACGGGTCGGGGGAAATTCTTCCGTCGGCGCATCTCTGCGCGTCGGAGGATATTGTTCGCCGACGCGTTTGTTTCCCTCGTCGGAAAGCCTTACTCCATCGACGGGCCCACTATCGGCCGAATGGAATCGTTCGCCCGATGGTTGTTTATGTTGTCCGACGTGTTCCAACGTCGGCAGAGCTGTCCAGCTACGATCTTTCAGACGATGCTAGCCGACTCGTCGTCGGATAATCCGCCGACGGTTATGATTGTTCCGCCGGCGTGTTTTGCCCGTCGGTGGATTTCACTTTTCTAGCAGTGTTTATTTAGACAATTCCCTGGAGAATATCTTCGTCTACGTCGGGTATCGAATTCCGAGGTGGAACACAAAACAGTTAGCTAGATGCAACTTCAACTCACAAATTCAATCCGCGGGAGGAAAGGATCAGGTACCAAACCCTGGTTCTCGGTCACTGTTTATAGAAAATGAAGGCAGAGATCAGGCGATAAATCAGAGAGCATTTGGAAGAAAGGCATGCATTAGCTATATATACACAAGATTCCCCACTCTCTCCGTCGACACTGTTGAGGGTTTTTTCCCACTAAAGATGAACTTTGCCATGCATAATTCGTTGTGAAGTACTGATAGAGAAAACAGCTTAAAAAATTAAAGTTCATGCGAAGGCTCTATTGATACACTTCATTAATAATCCTGCAGAGGGCGCTTCCTCTCTCCATATTGTATATATGAACCTCCACGTTTGCTCTCTCTCTCTCTCTCTAGATCTCTCTCTCTCTCTCTAGATCTCTCTCTGTCTCTAGATCTCTCTCTGTCTCTAGATCTCTCTCTCTCTCTAGATCTCTCTCTCTCTCTAGATCTCTCTCTCTCTCTAGATCTCTCTCTCTCTAGATCTCTCTCTCTCTCTCTCTCTCTCTCTCTAGATCTCTCTCTCTCTCTCTCTAGATCTCTCTCTCTCTCTCTAGATCTCTCTCTCTCTCTCTCTCTCTCTCTCTCTCTCTCTAGATCTCTCTCTCTCTCTCTAGATCTCTCTCTCTCTCTCTCTAGATCTCTCTCTCTCTAGATCTCTCTCTCTCTCTAGATCTCTCTCTCTCTAGATCTCTCTCTCTCTCTAGATCTCTCTCTCTCTAGATCTCTCTCTCTCTCTAGATCTCTCTCTCTCTAGATCTCTCTCTCTCTAGATCTCTCTCTCTCTCTAGATCTCTCTCTCTCTCTCTCTCTCTCTCTCTCTCTCTCTCTCTCTCTCTCTCTCTCTCTCTCTCTCTCTCTCTCTCTCTCTCTCGATCTCTCTCTCGATCTCTCTCTCTCTCTCTCTCTCTCTCTCTCTCTCTCTCTCTCTCTGATCTCTCTCTCTCTCTCTCTCTCTCTCTCGATCTCTCTCTCGATCTCTCTCTCTCGATCTCTCTCTCTCTCTCTCGATCTCTCTCTCGATCTCTCTCTCTCGATCTCTCTCTCGATCTCTCTCTCTCTCTCTCTCTCGATCTCTCTCTCGATCTCTCTCTCTCGATCTCTCTCTCTCGATCTCTCTCGATCTCTCTCTCGATCTCTCTCTCTCGATCTCTCTCTCTCTCTCTCTCTCTCTCTCTCTCTCTCTCTCTCTCTAGATCTCTCTCTCAGATCTCTCTCTCTCTCTCTCTCTCTCTCTCTCTAGATCTCTCTCTCTCTCTCTCTCTCTCTCTCTCTCTCTCTCTCTCTCTCTCTCTCTCTCTCTCTCTCTCTCTCTCTCTCTCTCTCTCTCTCTCTCTCTCTCTCTCTCTCTCTCGCTCTCTCTCTCGCTCTCTCTCTCGCTCTCTCTCTCTCTCTCTCTCTCTCTCTCTCTCTCTCTCTCGCTCTCTCTCGCTCTCGCTCTCGCTCTCTCTCTCTCTCTCTCCATCCATCCATTAATTATTAATATCCCATCGAACTCTTGGAAAATGCAATTGCATGCTATCATTTACCAATTTTGCATCATTATTCTTACAAGATGCTTACGGATGCAGCTACGTACCCCGTAATTGTCTTCTTCTCCTTGTTCGCACTCAACATTAGTTTTCAGACATTTTTACTAAGTTTATTACTGTTTGTACAACTGACAGTTTTTCAATGGTTAGTGTTTAGAAGTTTGTTATTGTACAAAGCTACATATAGTTTTCTTCTATTGTAAGATTTCGAGATTCATTCAATACAACAGAATTCTTCTTCCACTCTTCAAGTTCAATACTTTTATGTACACATGAACTAAATGTGCATATGAGCTCCTTTGTTATAGGTATATAGGAACTTAATCAGTTTCTTTCCCCCTCTGGCTCTCTTTGAAAGGCAGAGAACTGATATCTGAAGCCAACAAAATTGAGATTTGGTGCTTTATATGTGACGTGTTGCTTACCCACATCAATCTATGTCAATTTTTCATTATAATGAAGATGTGTTGAAGAAGGGGATACCATGTCTACCACAACTACTAAGAATAAAAAAATCGCTTCCGTCTTTTTTCTTTTTGTTAAAAAATATATTTCAGTACTTCCATATCTTACTATGAGTTTTTATATCCCGATGTGGTTGTCCTCTTGGCAGCCTAGTTGGCAGTCTAGATAAAGTCTAGGGTTTAGGCTTACCTTTAGAATAGAAAGATTTCCTACTTTATTACTTACCTAGATTGCCAACAAGGACACCACATCATGTTGTAAACCCTCACACAAAAATTTAGCATAACACATATCACCACTCTTTGTAAAAATGTCCAAGGTACACATAAGCACTCATTCCATTGGATAGAAATGAACAAACTAATTAGCATTTCTTGTGGTTTTCATCTAAACTCAAATTAATAAATACTTCTTTTTTGTACTTGTGATGGTTGAGTGGTGGGATGCTCCGTGGATATGCGTGTAGTTAATTTGAACCATGGGCCAGCTGGTCATATCCACGTACGTCGTGGTTGTACAGCTTGGCCAGATTGAAGGTGATTCGGCTTTGATGACCCAAATTCGTGATTGTCAGGTTTGAGTTGAGCTGGATAGACTCGTCCGTTCCTTAGATGGCTTTATTTCCCCCAACTTGGGCCGAGTCTGACCAAGTCCGACTCCACTGTACAACCCAGAACGACTCAGCGGACTCGACTCGGACTTTCAAGGTACCCCAGTCGGATACCGAGTTTGAATTGCACTGTGTTATGTACATCTTCGTAGGGGAGGTCCAAAAATGAGTGGCCCAGTACATATACACTATGTCACCAAATTGGCCCATAGAAACTTATATTAACAGATTAAGCCCAAGTACGTGTTGCACTTTCATCGTTTGTAATAACAGTGGGGTTACTTTAGTAATTTCATGGTGCATTTGGGACGGATCTTATTCAAATTTCGAAATGGGGTCACTGGCCGTTGCGCTCTATGGGCGTGAGATTGTAGCGTCTTCCATAAAGAACAAACGAGACAGCCAGCTGCTGTTCTCCAGAGAGAGAGAGAGAGAGAGAGAGATTGGCATTACTTCTGAGAAATTTTTGTCTTTCCCTCGAACGGAACACTATGAGACGCCATGGCTGGCAGCTGCCGCTTCATCCACTTCAGGTCAGGTTCCAAGTTGGACGAATTTCACAAGTTCCTATCTTCTGTCTTCGGTTTAGAATGCCTCCAAAGGATTGAAACTGGGCTTCGAGCTAACGGGTTATTTTCTTTGATTTGAGCTTTACACTACACATGTTTCATAAATTTCTGAAAAAAAAAACCGGTTTTATCATTTAACTGCCTCTGAGATTTTGTTGTTTCAGTTCTTGCTTGCTAAATTTTCTAAATCTAAAATGCTAGCTACAAAGGTGATATTACAGTAGGCATAATTGTTAAACCTCATTATTGAATTTTGCTGGCGTTGAATTTTATGGCTTGAGTAGTAGGAAAGTTGTTTCTGAATTTATAATTTCAAAGTTGTTGCTTTGATCACCGTTTTTTTTATTTGATGCTGCATGAGTTTTTCGTAATTAAAAATGACCAATTTATCATAAATAGTTCGTGTACTTTCATACTATTGCTTTGTAGATGCGAAGCTAAGGTAATTTGATTGTTCTTGTGCAGATAGTGGGTATGGCTGTGTACAGTTTTCTGGTTGTCGCTTTCTACGCCTTCTTGGGACCATTCCTTGGAAACAGAGTAGTCGAGAACACATTATTGTCACTGTTCTCATTTACAGTATGGCACCTAACACCTGATTAAGTCTATCTTGTAGCTTGGCTTTCTCAAGCTTTTTGATTTGTTTATTTTTAATTTTCAGGCAGTTTCTGTGATGGTTCTGTTTGTTAGATGCACTGCTATTGACCCATCTGACAAGACTTACACGAAGAAGAAAAGACGAAAGAAAACCGGTGGTTTCTCTAAGAGGAAATATGGATTTATTTTAAGTCAGATTGTGGTTAGGTTCTTTAGAAGAATGGAAAAGAAGATTCTCAAGTGCTTTATAAGGAGGAGGTACTTGGAGCCTTGGAGAAACAATGTTCAGATGGAACCCTTTTTACCATTCCCGCTTATTACTAAGGATGATTCTGTTGCACCTGATGCCAAAGATGATGATATTATGTTTTGCTCACTATGTGACCTTGAGGTCGGTCATTTTCTTTATTGATATTTTCTAATATATTATTTTCCAGATGTGAATGAAAGAACTATTAATGACAGAATAAAGTATACGTCTCGGTTGTGAGACTGATCAAACAGTGATAACTGAAGTTCAATAAGTAAAAGCAGAGATTGATTAAAAGGGTGTTTTATGTACTAAATATATTAAAAGATATAAAATTTTGCAAATAATATGGCAATACATGTAACAGAGTTTGTATCACACAAAGGTCATGGCCTCCTATTCCTATCGTATGTTTTTGTAGGTAAAGATTAACAGCAAGCATTGCAGGAGTTGTAATCGATGTGTTGAAGGATTTGATCACCATTGTAGGGTGAGAGATTAACTCTCCCTATAATTTTTTCTGTTTTGCTTTATCAACATTTAACTCCCCCTTTGTGTATTTTGTGTGTTTTCCTTTATCATTTTCTATTTTAGGACTAGAGTATTACTGGGAATGATGTATTTATTTTTTGTGACAGTGGTTAAACAACTGTATAGGGAAAAAGAATTATACCACTTTCATTCTTTTAATGGTGTTCATCTTGCTAATGGTTAGCCTCTCTCTCATGAATTGCTTGTCTTTCGGGGTCCAAATAATTTATATTGATTACTTTTTATGTTATACTGATATATGGTTGCTTTGCAGCTTGTTACTGAAGGAGGAACTGCTGTTGCCATTTTCATTCGCTGCTTTGCAGATAAAAAAGGGATATCAGATGAATTTCGGCAGAAACTTTACATAAAATTCCCTCGAGGAGCTATTGCAACCATAGTAGTAATAATCTCTCAATTGGAAATTTTTTTATCATTACCATTTGAAGGTCTTTATGTAAGAAGTCTAAGACTTCTGAGAAGATTCATCCTGTGTTTTTTTTGTTTGGGTAAAAATTGCAAAGTTTGGGTGCTATTGCAACTATAGCAGTAATAATCTCTCTATTGGAAATTTTTTGTCATTACCATTTAAAGTTCCTTATGTAAGGAGTCTAAGACTTCTGAGAAGTTTGATCCCATGTTTTTTTGGGTGAAAATTGCAAAGTTTGGGTGCTATTATGAGGCTCATTTATATGAGGAAAATGACCCTTTCTTGTTTATAGTTATTATCATTTTGTGTCGTTGGTTATGTTGCTATTTTGCTTGCTTCCTGATAATTGAAAAATAATTTTCTTATTTTGCAGGTGCTTTTGACTTTAATGACTGTATACACTACAATTGCGCTGGGGCAACTTTTCTTCTTTCATGTTGTTCTAATCAAGAAGGTTAGCTTGTTTTGATTGAGTTGGCACTGTCTTTTATAAATGATATAAATTTGCATGAATACAACTATAAAGTTCTCTCACTCTGAGCTTTACCTTCTAAGATTAGCTTCTTTATTCTATTCCATTGTTATTTTTATTCATCTTCTACTTTCCACAACTCTTAGGGAATGCGAACATATGATTACATTTTAGCAATGAAAGAACAGAGCCAGTCCATGGAATTATTTGATGACTCAAGCACTTCTTCCGATGAGAGCACAGATTTTGAATCACCTGAGAAATCTACTCTTGTTTCTCAATTCGTATGTCAAGGACAAAAACGAGATCAGGTAATAGAACATGGTTCACATTTCTGCCTTGTAAGGGCATATACATGTTTTCTTTCTTCTCATTTCAACTTTTTATACAAATTCAGAGCACGACAAGGTTATCTATTCGAGTTGATGGACAGTCTGATTCATCCATCTCAAACAAGAAACCTGACTTTCGTGTAAGCATCGATCCCTGGAATCTGATAAAAATGAGTAAAGAGAAAGCTCTGCAAGCAGCAGCCAGAGCGAAAGAAAGGATAGCAAAACAAAAGTTGACAGGAGAGACTGTACCTTCGGGACCATTGAAGCCATTGCCATCAGAAACAAAATGTGGGCCTTTAATGAACCCCGAAAAAAGAACTTCCCAGATTGAGGTGAACCCACTTGTTGCAAAGGGCTGGTTTACAGCAACCTTGGGGCGCTTATCAAGTCCAAGAAAGCGAATTTCAGGCTCCCCCACTGCAGTTACACATTCACCGAAACAGAAGTACCGGAGCAACTTTGATCTGAAGCTCACAGAGGTCTCACAAGAGCTGGAGACTTACATTTCAAAGCAGGCATTGTGTTCTGTCTTGACAAAAGCTGGGGAACAATCTCCAAGATTGTAATACACGTTTGTTATGGGTGTTTTCCTTTCTTTTTCTATCAACAGGTCTTTTTCTCAGCCTCTGAGAATAAGAAGAAATTATAATTTAATGTAACACTTGATTGTCAATTTGATGTACCTCATCGATTCAGTGGAGAAAAATCTAATGCAAATGCCATATGTTTCATGGGAAAATCAGCTAATCATTTCTTGGTCAGTTGAGTTTTCTTATGATCTCATTTCGAAACCAATGTGTGGAAGAAAAAAAATTTGTTTAAAAGCACAAAAATATGAGGTACATTGAGAATATTCTTTTATAAAAAATACAGTAATCTTACAATGTAGTCCGATCTGGGGATATATGGATAGCTAACAAGGGGAAAAAATTTAGTTCAGAGTAGAAATGAGACAGATGAGGCATCTGCAGGATGCAACTGGGGCAAGCAAAAGTATAAGCAGCCCTCGTAGTGGAACAAGCAAATATTTTTTTGGGATGGACTGACAGCAGAACCTGCCTCGCGTTGCTAAACTACTCACAAATGCCTGTGGCTAAACAAAGAAAGCGGTGCTTCTTCATAGCTCGTGAGTGGAAGCAAAATGGGTGATGTTAAGGTGGCTAAGGCAGTGGAATGCAAGCAACTTTTCCCGAGTTACTACTTGGAGCATTGAATATTAGGATGTTCTTCTGAAATCCAGACCCCCTATCTTGAGTGGGGTGGAGTTGGATTGCGGTTTTGATCTTGTGGGAGGAAAGCTTGAGAGTTTCATTTCCCGGTTAAGATAAGAAAAGTTGTATAACTCACATTGCCATTATCTCTTGAGTGCAATGACACGTATTGGCAATGAGAAATTGCAAGAAAAAATTTGAGGAAAGAAAAGAGAGAACAGAGTGAGAGGAGAACGTGAGGAAAAGAGGAAAATCTACAGACTGTAATTCATCTCGATTCTCTACTATTCTAATTCAGTAATATAGGAAATACTTAGAAGATTATAATTATGCCCTTAATAATAGGTGGACCATTAATGCAGAAAATAAAGGTAACTGACCCACCTACACCACTCTCCTACTAGCAGAAATTAAGACAAAAGCAGAAATTAAGACAAGCAGAAATTAAGACAAGCAGAAATTAAGACAAAAGCAGAAATTATAAAAATACAACAAAAACTGACTTCTAATACATGACACCATGTTTAGCATGCTCAATTCATCAATGCTAGTATCAATATAAAAGAGTAAAAATGAGGAAGTGCAATTGTCTATATCAAAAATTTTCATTTACAATAATATATATCCACTATTATTCACCTAGTTTAATGGAAACATACAAAGTTGTCATTTTATGAACCAAACATAAAATAAGTAGAAATACACTTAATTGGATCTAAGACCAGCCCATTATACGGTTAAAGATCCAGGCCCATGACTGCAACTGTCTGAACTTCACTTCGAATGTAAGTGATAATTGAGCCGAGAGCCTTTCTCAAATCGCATAAACCCGCCACTACGGACGAGGAGAACAAGGAGCGGGAAATGGATTTTGAGGACGACTGGAACTTCAGCGTTGAAGAACTTGATTCGCTTGAAAGAGATGCTCGTCGGAAAATCGAGGAGCGCAAATCTTCTTCTGCGGGCGCTTCTGTCAGGGCTCCACACAGCATTCAGTCAGAAAAGGCCACTTCCCAGGGGTTTGAGCGATTTCTATCCAAAAAGAGTCTAGAATCTCACTGTAGTAAGGTCTGGACTACTTAATTCTTATATTTTGAGCTCCTGATGCGAGCCTCTTTTGTTTCATGTGCCAGAGTCTCTTTCTGTTTCGTGCTGCTTGTCAATGGTAGTGAAGATAGCATTGTGTTTCTGGTTCTTGTTTGCAAAATGAGAGACGTTTTAGTTTAGTTTTTGTTCTTATGGTGTTTCCTTCCGGGAAAGTTCGGGTCACTTTCATATTATGTATTATCGGGACCTGCAGTGGAAATAGAGAGAAAAGCTGCAATGCTAAACGATATGTTATTATTTCCGAAACGCTGGTTTTTACGCTGAAAATGGGTTCTTTCTGTGGTTGCGGCAAATAGTTTAAAACGTCAACCTGTTCTTGGTTGACTCCTAGTCTTTCGGCTTACAGTCATTTAAAATTCTGGCAACACAAGGAAGCAATCTGGATATTATAAGAAAATATCAACAAATGAACAACGTGCTTTTTTCTAAGTCTGAATTTTCCATTGAATTTCTGCACTATGTGACTGTCACATTACGGTCGTCCATTATGTACAGGAACAAATTTTGTCCATTTCAGCCTTGCCTGTGTCACAAACATCAAAAGAAGTTGGTATATTGCTTTACTGATCTACCCATAATTACAACGTATTCCTAGCTTAATTTCTCCCGAAACACAGTCTTCTTTATGCTTTTGACTCTTCTTTTTATCCATAACCAATCTGTTTAATGTTAAGAATATAGTGGTGGGAAAGACTTGGGAAAGCTATCTGTCAACCTTTTTCTTCACGCCAGTGGAAATATTGCTGCGAAATTCCATTATCATCAGGTAATGTATCTTTCGTTGGTAAAATTCTCTATGTTTGCTTAGTTCCTTTTCCTGATTAGCTATTTTTTCTTTTGCCTCGCCAGGTGCTTGTAGATGCTTGCCACAAAGTCCCTAAAGCTAGTTGGAATTCTAAGGAAAGGTTTGCTCTGCTTCAGTTGAAACACTGAGAGTGTATGGAATCATTGTTTTTTTCAGGATACTGTTAGTTTTGATCCTTATACGACATTTTTAAGGTTGCATGAGCAGATTATGGATGTTTCCCTTATCCTCTTTGACTTTGGCTGAAGAAATCTTTGAAGAAGTTGAAGGAGCAAAAGTTGAGGTAAATTTCAATTGCAGTTATGACCCTTCCATTTTTAAGCCTGGTATCTGAGTGAAACTTGCTGTCTCAGTTTCTGTACCTATATGTATTTGTTTTTTTGAAAGTTGTGATTTTTTCCCATGCACCTTAAGGAGACTTGAACCCAAGATTTCCCATTACAAATCCCTCCATGTGACCGCTGAGTTATGCTCAAGTTCACTAAAAGAAGAGGAGGGGAGGGGGTGGCAGTGAATTCGTAAGCCCTGTCCTGTTCGCAGAAACTGGAAGAATTCCCAGTGGATGCATGTGGGGTCGACCAAGCCACTCGGTGGGGTATCTATATGCATTCACTGAGAGCATAGGGTTAAAACCAGCCAAATTCAGACAAACCCTATTTGACGTAAATCTCGTTTTGCTGACATGATTTATTTTCATTGAAAATTTTAGTTATACAAACTTGAAAAATGATCATGGTCATGTTTGGACTGGGCAAATATGAAGTGAATGAACAAGTCCTGTTAGATGTTGTCAGATTGTGCAGTGGTTTTTGCTTATCACGAAACACTGTCCACCCATAAACCCTATTTAATTTTCTGATTGGAGTGGACCTCTCTCCATCTCTGACTTTTCCCTCCCCACCTCTCCCTCTCCCTCTCTCTCTGTTGGATTATTCCATATTATCTTGATTCAAAATTGTTTTTGAAACACGGCTTGATTTGTCCTGGGTTACAGTGATTCATATTTTATCAAGTTTTTCATGTGGCTGCTACACTAGTCCTGATCATGAACTTAGCTGCCGGTTGTATTTTTCTTTTTCAGGTGCAAAAGCTTGATCCTTTAGTAAAATCTGCACTCACTGCATCCTCAGCAGTTTTAAACCTTGAAGGTAAGTTTGACCCTTTGTCCTTGCAGCTGTTAGTAATTTATATACTGGTATTTGGGAATTTGTTCTCAAGTTGGTGTGGTATTAATCACCTTTCTGGAGAGTGATTAATAAAGCTAAAGAAACCATAGAATGACGAGGAAAAAGTAAAATAGCATACATGACAACTACTTAATAAGCTGGATGTTTTTTATAAAATTTATGTTTCATTATTCTCACAAACACTCCCAGCCCAAGTGCAATTGAAAGAATAAAAGGCCTGAGATATGAAATAGTGCCTAAACTAAGTAGGCACAAATTAGGCTCACAACCAGTATCTTATACCATTTTAAAGTTGGGTTCAACTCCATCCCAAATTGACTCCAAGAAGTTAGGAAGCTACTGGCTTAAACATTTTTACTTGTATTTTAGGCTTATGCCACTCTTGTCATATAGTTTAGTTGAGTAACAACCAAGTAGTACATTTTGCGAAATGTGCAATTAATACAAATATTTCTGGTATGGTTGCGGCTAACGTCAAATACCTTCTGCCAGATTTCTACACCAGAATGCCAAATCATATAGAATCAGCCCTCCTGCCTTTCCAGCGTGATGGGGTTAGGTAAACAGTTTATTTATGTTCACAACAATTTGAATGCACATGGTCTTGAAAGGTTGTTTTCAAGTTACTTGTGGTGGTTATGGTAGTCGTTTTGCCACTGAATCATTTAACCCGAATGCGATAATACTTTGCATTTCTTTATCAGGTTTTTATTGCATCATGGAGGACGGGCACTATTAGCTGATGAGATGGGTCTCGGGAAGACTTTGCAGGCATATATGTCACAACTCTTTTTCTTTCTTTCACCTTTCATGTCTCACAGATGAGCATAGAATTGCTTCAATTTCATCTCCATATCTCTTATCCTGCGAAAGTGTGAATATTTATTAAATAACTCTGTGAACTATTAGGGGAAAAAAGAATGAACCTAAAGTCAATATAAGTTTAGGTGCACCAAAATTTTAGTCAACAATCCAAATCAAATAAAGTAATTTGAAAATCATGTTGCGCTTATTCTGTATTTGTTTATGATCTCATGTACTCATAATGCGATTTGAGACTTTGTTTAGTTTAGTCAGTTTTTACAATAAAATGAAAGTAAGGGCATTGTTATAAGTTGTGTAAAGTTATGGTATTAATAAAGTAACTTCTTTAAAGAACAAAAAATGTGGGTGCAGCCTTATTTGGCTGGTCTTTCTTGGATTACGTAGTTTTTCTTTTAATTTTCCTTTTCTGTGTTTATTATTCGGTTTTGCGGCTTCATCTCTTACTTTGACCCAAGCAACAACCCCCCGCCCCCGCCTGTCACCTGGAAAAGAGCTGGTTTAGACTTTTAGTTGAACCTGATTCAACTTCTCAGTCTGGTTCTGATTTGACAGTATTTTTAACCATCTTTATGTGAAAAATTAATCCCTTTCTGGGCCTGGTAGGTTTTCTGCATTTATTAATTTTTACCTTTTAATTTATATTTTGTTCTACATGGTCAGTTTCTGATAGTTGGACTTAATTTTAGTTTCAGTAGAGTTTAGTCCATGTCACACTGAAAATTTCACTTCTTTGCTAATTTGGCTGCAAGTGTGGTACATATTTTATCTGCTGCCGTATTTTGACCAAATTTCTCAATATAATTAAGGATCCTTACAATAGATTTATAATGGTCGAGTTTTTGTGTTGAGAGTATGAAGAACATTCAATGATTGGTGTTTGCATAATGTTGGATTGGCTATGGTTGCTGCAATCTTGTGATGATCTTAGTAGGGTCAACTACATAATTTTGTGTCATGGATTTGTTTTTGGTGAAGGAGGTTAAAGCTAAAAAATGAGTTACCCCTCCGCCTCTCCCTCTGTTAGAGATACAGATTCTCTAGAAGATCCTTCATACCAAAACTCTCTTTCATCAAACTCTACACGTGCTCAGGACTCCCAATCCTAATCTAAGTCTATCTTTGGAAGAGTGTTATGTATATTGTAATTGCTGTAAATCAGATTTTACTTCTTTGTTAAGTTTCGGAATCAGTCTCCTAAACAGACTTGAATTCCTACACTTGTACTTATATATACCCCTCATACTATTGAGATGAATAAGAAGAAAATCTTACATTACATGGTATCAGGCCAGCCCTAGGCATACATCCTAGGTCTTCTTCTCGACGCCCTCCTTCTCTTTTATCCTTGTTCATTGCCCTAATGGCCGCCAATCAGCCCCCTTCCTCTTCCCCTACTCCGTCCGTGGTCAACAATGAGGCAACTATGGTGCATTCCCGCGTGGACTCTCCCTCGATCTCGGCTCTACTTATGGCCGATTCAATCTGACTTTGTCCAATATTTCACCTTGTCTCCATAAAATTGGACCGTCCGGAACTATCTCTTTGTGGCGTCAACAGATGTTACCTATTTTAAAGCAGTCAATGTGTGGATGGGTTTGGTTGACGGATCCGTCGTTCCTCCTCCACAACACATTCTTGATGATGCGATTGGTGGCTCTATTCCAAATCCACTTTGTACTCTTAGTGGTTTATTCTCGATCGACGATCCAAAGCTGGATCGTTGCCACGTTATCTAAAGCAGCCCTTGGACACACTCTCGGTCTACCCATCGCTGCTGCAATGTAGCAGAAATTAAAGTCGGTATATGCTTCAACATCTCGATCACGCCTTAATCATCTTCGCTTTCGATTCTGAGTCTTCGCAAAGGGTCACTATCCATGTCCGCACAGATCGGACTCCGTCAAGCGCATTATCGATGATCTCTTAGCATCTAGACAGCCACTTGATGATCAAACTATTACTCACTACATCTGCTCAGGACTCGGCCAGGAGTTTGAGTCATTTTCCCAATCTGTCACCAGTCGAGATGAACCTTATTCTTTCGACTCCTTGCAGAATCTCCTTCTCACACAAGAGCATCGTCATCAGATGCAGGTACAGTTTACTCAACTTGATGTTGCAGGTTCCCCTTCGGCCAATGTAGCCGCCAGAGGTGGTAGAGGAGGTCGCCCTAATCAGAGAGGCCACGGACGCTCCAATCGTGGCCGTGGTCAAAATTCAGACCGTGGCCAAGGTCGCAGCCAGCAAGATCGTCATGACAATATCAAACGCCCGACTTGTCAAATCTGTCAAAAAGTCGGCCATGTGGCCATTCAATGCCGAAACAGGTTTAACTTAGCATACCAGCCCTACTTCTACTTCTCCTCGGGCTTATTCTATATGACATGATCCCCACCATGATGCAGCCTGGTACACTCGATTCGGGGCTTCTCATCACATCGCCTTTGATGCTTCACAATTTTCTGAGAATACTCCTTACACAGGCTCGGATCAAGTGCTCCTTCGGAATGGTTCAGGTTTGCCGATTTCTTCTATTGGTACTCTTCCATTAAATCAGTCTATTTCACTTCGCAATGTCCTCTGCGTTCCTTCTTCCCTTAAAAAATTTGTTGTCTGTTTCTCAATTCACCGATCACAACCGCAGCACGATTACCTTTGATTCTAATGGCTTTTTGTGTATGTGAAGCCAATACGGGCTGCATACTACTCAAAGGGGCGGAATAGAAGTGGACTCTATGTCGTCGATCATGCTGCTTCACCCACCTGTTTACTTTCAGTTCGGTCGCCTTTTTCCTTTGGCATAAACGTTTAGGACATCCTGGTAGTTTTGCTTTGCGTAGTGTACTCCGACATTTAAATATTGTAGTTTCTGATTTTCATAAAAAGGCATCTTGCCCAGCTTGTTGCGTTACAAAATCAGTCTCTTTGCCCTTCTCGAAGTCTACTACTTCTGCACCATCTCCCTTGCATACGATCTCAGCAGATGTATGGGGACCTTGTCCTATTACGTCAAGGAACGGATTTAAATATTATGTGTCTTTTGTCGATCACTTGATCGCTTTACTTGGTTGTTTTACTTCACACAAAATCTGAAGTTTACTCGTCGTTTTTACGTTTTCAATTTTTCGTCGAAAATTTATTTTCCACAAAATAAAATACTTTCAACTCGATGGGGATCTGAATTCGTCAATCGTCAATTTAACGATTGTTTGCCTCTTGTGGCATTCATCATCGCATCTCCTCGCCCCTATACCCCCAGCAAAATGGAATTGTTGAGCGCAAGCATCGCCACATTGTCTCTGTCGGTATGACTTTACCATGCAAGCCTCTATGCCTAAGGAACATTGGGACTCTGCATTTTCTCGCTACTTTTCTTATAAATCGACTTCCGTCCTCGGTTGTCTTCCAAAAGCCCTTTTGAAATCTTGTTTGGGCGCTCACCAGATTATTCTTCTATGCGTATTTTTGGTTGTCTTTGTTATCCTCACTTACGCCCTTACACCTCTCATAAGTTGGAAAATCGTTCAGTTCCATGTGTTTTATTGGATATCATCCTAATTATAAAGGTTACTGGTGTCTTGATATTTCTCTGGTCGGGTGTACATTAGTCGCAGCGTGATCTTCGACGAAACTTCTTTTCCATTCTCCAAGGCGGCCTTGCTTCCCACACCGACAACTCCATCTCTTCCGAGTTCCCCAATTCAACTCTTGCCGCTGCCTTCTTCTTCCCGAGTTGCCTCACCTCTCTTCCCTCTTCGCTCAACCGCCCTCACTTTGTCTCCTTCGTCAGCTCACATACTATTCCGTCTTCGCTTTCTCCTTCTCCTGCTAGACCCGAGACCAGCTCTTCGTGCTCGTTGGCCCCTTTCCCTTTCTTTTTCGAGCCACCTCCCGGACTAGTCGTCCTACTACTCCCTTAGCCACTCATCCTATGACTACTCGCTCTATGACCGGGTCCCTTAAACCCAAAATACACGTCTCCACACGTCATCAGTCAATTCTTCCTCCTTCACCCATGGAGCCTACTTGTTACTCTCAGTCGTGAAGCATCCGAATGGCGTGAGGCCATGAAATCCGAATTTAATGCTTTATTATCTAACCATACTTGGAGACTTGTTTCTTTGCCACAGGCGACGAGCTATAGGTTGTAAGTGGGTCTTTCGTACTAAGACCAAACGACGGTAGTATTGATGATACAAAGCTCGATTAGTGGCAAAGGGTTCAATCAACGTGAAGGGCAAGATTATTTTGAAACATTCAGTCCGGTTGTTAAACTCAGTAACAATTCGAGTGATTCTCACTCCGGCGATCAACAAAAATTGGACTATTAAGCGGTTGGCGTCAGCAAAGCGTTTCTTAATGGCACATTGGCGTAAGAGGTCTACATGATTCAGCCTCCGGGTTTTGTTGATGATTCTCGTCCACACGATGTGTGTCTTCTTCAAAAATCGTTATATGGACTCAAGCGAGTCCTCGAGCATGGTATTATCGGTTGACATCCTTTCTCGATTGAACTTGGATTTGTTTTATCCAAAGCCGATTCCTCTCTTCTATATAGATACAATGCCGATTCGGTGATTTATATTCTGGTCTATGTTGATGACATTATTGTCACCGGCTGCTCTCCTTACGCTATTACTGCTCTTGTTTGCCGCTTATAGACAGAATTCTGTTAAAGATTTGGGCCCTCTTCATTATTTTCTTGGCATTGAAGTGGTTCGAACTAAGGCTGGTATTCATCTTTCTCGCCTAAGTATTCTAGTGATTTTCTTGCATCGACTCGGTCTTGCGGATGTTAAGCCAATTTCGACTCCAGTTTCTCCGGCTCCAAACTGTCCAATTTGAAGGAACTCCACTCGGTGATGCTTCCGAATATAGATCTACTATTGGTGCTCTTCAATATCTCACACTCACCGGACCAGACATTCAAGACGCGGTTAACCGGGCATGTCAATTTCAGCAAGCACCAAGCGATATACACTGGTTCTGCAGTCAAACGCATTTTGCGTTATTTAAAAGGTACTCTCCAACATGGTTTTCTTATTCAACCAGCTCGCCATTTTGGAATTGATGTTTTCTCAGATGCCGATTGGGGTGGCTGTCCTGATGATCGACGATCAGTCATTGGATTTTGTATGTACTTTGGTGGTTCGCTTATTTCGTGGTCTTCGAAAAAGCAACCAACGGTTGCGCGCTCTAGTGCTGAGGCCGGGCCGAATACAGAGCATTAGCAATTGTGGCATCTGAAATCTCATGGGTACTTCACCTATTTCGTGAACTTCGAATATTTCTCCGCGATCCCCCAGTACTATGGTGTGACAACTTATCTGCTACTTACATTGCTGCCAATCCAGTTTTCCATGGCCGAATTAAGCATGTCTAACTTGATTACCACTTAATTCGAGAGAGAGTATGCAATGAACAATTATCAGTGCGATTCATTCCCACTCAGGATCAAGTTGCAGACATCTTCACCAAAGGGTTGTCTCGTGGGCAGTTCACTCGGTTTTACTCAAGCTTTGCGTTATTGCAAAACGCCAACCTTATGGGGAATGTTAGAGATCTGATTCTCTAGAAGATCCTTCATACCAAAACTCTCTTTCATCAAACTCTACACGTACTCAGGACTCCCAATCCTAATCTAAGTCTATCTTTAGAAGAGTGTTATATATATTGTAATTGCTGTAAATCAGATTTTACTTCTTTGTTAAGTTTCGGAATCAGTCTCCTAAACAGACTTGAATTCCTACACTTGTACTTATACATACCCCTCATACTATTGAGATGAATAAGAAGAAAATCTTACATTACACCCTCCGCCTCCGCCGCCTCCGCCTCCGCCTCCCCTCGCCTCCGCCTCCCTCCGCCTCCGCCTCCGCCTCCTCCGCCGCCTCCCCTCCGCCTCCGCCTCCCCCTCCCCCTCCGCCTCCGCCTCCCCCTCCGCCTCCCCCTCCGCCCGCCTCCGCCTCCGCCCGCCTCGCCTCCCCCCCGCCCTCCGCCTCCGCCTCCCCTCCGCCTCCGCCTCCGCCTCCGCCCGCCTCCGCCCGCCTCCGCCTCCGCCTCCGCCTCCGCCTCCCCTCCGCCTCCGCCGCCTCCTCCTCCGCCTCCGCCCGCCGCCCCCCCCCCTCCGCCTCCCCGCCTCCGCCTCGCCTCCGCCTCCCGCCTCCGCCTCCGCCTCGCCTCCGCCTCCGCCTCCCCCTCCGCCTCCGCCTCCCCCTCCGCCTCCGCCTCCCCCTCCGCCTCCGCCTCCCCTCCGCCTCCGCCTCCCGCCTCCGCCTCCGCCTCGCCCGCCTCCGCCCGCCGCCCGCCTCGCCCCGCCCGCCTCCGCCCTCCGCCTCCCCCTCCGCCTCCGCCTCCCCTCCGCCTCCGCCCGCCTCCGCCTCCTCCGCCCGCCTCCCTCCGCCTCCCCTCCGCCTCCGCCCCCTCCCGCCTCCCTCCGCCTCCCCTCCCCCTCCGCCTCCGCCTCCCCTCCCCTCCGCCTCCGCCTCCCCTCCGCCTCCCCTCCGCCAGGAAAAGAGCTGGTTTTAGACTTTTAGTTGAACCTGGTTCAACTTCCCAGTCTGGTTCTGATTTGACAGTATATTTAACCATATTTATGTGAAAAATAAATCCCTTTCTGGACCTGTTTGGTTTTCTGAATTTCTGAATTTTACCTTTTAATTTATATATTGTTTTACACGGTCAGTTTCTGATAGTTGGGCTTAATTTTAGGTTCAGAAGATTTTAGTTCATGTCACACTGAAAATTTCACTTCTTTGCTAATTGGGCTGCAAGGGTGGTACATCTTTTATCTGCTGCCATATTTTGACCAATTTCTCAATATTATTAAGGATCCTTACAATAGATTTGTGGCGGTCGAGTTTTTGTGTTGACAGTATGAAGGACATTCAATGATTGGTGTTTGCATAATGTTGGATTGGCTATGGTTGCTGCAATCTTGTGATGATCTTAGTAGGGTCAACTACATAATTTTGTGTCAAGGATTTGTTTTTGGTGAAGGAGGTTAAAGCTCAAAAATGAGTTATTTGGTCATTGCAGGCAATTGCATTTGCATCATGTGTTCGAGATTCATGGCCGGTCCTTATTCTGACTCCATCGTCATTGCGTTTGCATTGGGCCTCTGTAAGCTGCTGCTAGTGTTCCTGTTAAATGTTTACTTCTGTTTTCAGTTTGAGAGTGAAAGTGCCACGAATTTCGATTGAGAGGAACCTACTATATTGAAGCATTAATTATTAGCAATTTCTTGCAGATGATTAAGGAGTGGCTGCAAGTATCACCCATAGACATATTGGTATGTTTCTGAGTGCTTTGTTTTTTGTTGTTCACATCTGGAGTTTCTTTTGGTAAAATGTTGTTCACATCTCATTGGTGCGCTGTTTCTTCCATATTAAAGCTGGCAAATGCTCACTGTTGAATCACTAAGAGAAAAATCGTATGGGGTGTTTGTAGAGGTCTTGAGTTCAAGTCTGCCTAGGGGCATGGGAAAATATCACAACTTTCAAAAAAAAAAAAATGTTGATCCTCACAAATTGTGGAGAAAGATCTTATCGAGCTGCTTTTTTTACAGGTGGTTTTATCTCAATCAGGTGGTTCAAATAGAGAAGGCTTCACAATATTACATTCAAACTCTAAGCGTGGCATTCATCTTGATGGTTTATTCAACATAATCTCGTATGATATTGCACAAAAGTTTCAAAATACACTTCTGGCTTCAGATTTCAAGGTAATTCCTGTGGCCGGAATTTGTTAATGGTGTAACTTATTTGATGTTCCCTTTTCTTTAAAGTTTTGCTTGTAACTGTATGTTGTCAATTTGACAAAACTTAACTGTTCTTTTTTCTTTCATGTTTAATTAAAACTAAGGTGCTCAAAGTTGTTGTGATCCTTATCTCTTTTTTTCTTATTGTTCTTATTCTTTAAATTTTTTCAGTGTTGGTTCACAAATATGCTATTACGAATATTCTATGCACCCATATTTAGTATCTTTTGTCCTATGGTGCTTCCTGTTCCAACTATCAAGTTATAATTATGTCCAGTCTGCTAGACAGACAAATGAGAAGTGGGGAATTTTTAGGTTATTACTCATGATCTGTGGTGAGTAGATACAATCACAAGAGCGCTAGCATCTTTAACCATGGATTTTGTAACATGAGTAGTTATAGCTACAAACTCTGCCTCTTTTATCTACAAATCCATCTAACATAAATAATGATCTTCAGATTGTTATAGCAGATGAGTCGCACTTTTTAAAAAATCCCCAAGCAAAGAGGACAAATGCTTCACTTCCTGTTCTAAAGGTTTGTTAGTTAACAATGGCTGGTGGCAGCACATTCATAATGATTATTGATCTTTTTCTTTTAATATATATATACGGAAGTATGGCTTTAGAAGCCCACAACTAAACCTATTTGATTTATATTTTTACCGTTATAAGTGTATTGAATATTCGTGATGTGTGTAAATTGTAGAAAGCTCAATATGTGCTTTTGCTAACTGGAACACCTGCTTTGTCTCGTCCAATTGAGCTTTTCAAACAGGTTGGCCATTAGATTTAGGATTTAATATTCCCATATTTTAATATTTTTGGTATTTTTAATGCTTTTTCACTATAAGTATTCTTCGTATATATTCTTATATTCAGCTGGAAGCATTGTTTCCTGATGTGTACAAAAATGTTCATGATTATGGACGACGATATTGCAAGGGTGTAAGTTCAATCAAGTTTTCTCCTCTTGAAGTATTCTTCGTATATATGTTCATCAACTTACCTTCTTCTTCTTCTTCTTCTCCTTCTTCTCCTTCTTCTCCTTCTTCTCCTTCTTCTGCTTCTTCTTCTTCTTCTTCTTCTTCTGCTTCTGCTTCTTCTTCTTCTGCTGCTGCTGCTGCTTCTCCTCCTGCTTCTATTTCAATTTTGCAGGGAGTATTTGGACTCTACCAAGGAGCAAGCAATCATGAAGAATTGCACAATTTGATAAAGACGACTGTGATGATTCGCAGGCTTAAGAAAGATGTTCTCAAAGAACTTCCTGAAAAGCGTAGACAACAGGTAGTGCTTAGTAACGAAATATTCTGACTGTAAGTAAAATAGCCTGCAAAATTCACTTTACGGTTAAGACACATATTTTGCTTCTTCTATCATGTAGATATTCTGTCCTATATCCTGCTTGGGAGCATATCATCAAAGTCTTAGAGCACCATTATCATACTTTTCAATGTGCCTTACGAAGAAAAGTGAACTGGTTAACTTGTTAGAGTATGGAAAATATCTAGCCCAAAGAAAGGGTTTGACTAAAAAAGATATCTTGTCAGTCTTATCTCTAGCTTTGACTTTCTGGTGTTTTGAGAAGACCTGCATGTATGTCACAGGTGGCAGCATGTCAAGAGCTGCATTTTGTCTAAATTAGATTGGAATATGAAGTGGTAGTTATTCACTTGGTCTTTTGACTCCTTAGGTCTTCTTGAGTTTGGATGAGAAGGATATGGTCCAACTCCGTGCTCTATTCCGTGAGGTACTTTTGATTATTTAGTGATCGAAAATAACCAGCACTTTTGCTTCCTAGTGAATCATGTGAATGCTTTATGCAATCTCCCTCCCTCCTTTCCTCCCTTCCTGCTGCACATTTGCATATTTATGATTTATTAACTTTATCTTGCATCATATGGTGTTGTTGTCATGTGCAGTTGGAAGTGGTGAAAAGCAAAATTAAAACCTGCCAGTCCCAACAAGAGATTGAAGGACTCAAATTTATGCAAAAGAATCTTATCAATAAGGTTTATGTACTTCTTATATGCTCGAAGTTGAACTTTGTGATTACATAATTCCGTCTGTTACTTTATATGAAAGTCATAGTTTCTACCTCGTTTAACATTGTTAACCTACAGATCTACAATGATTCTGCTGAAGCAAAGATTCCGGCAGTTCTAGATTACTTGGGCATGGTCATTGAGGTAACTGAGGGCAATTCGCTCTTTAGTTGTTGGTAACTTCACATGTATCCGTTGGAAGTACACCGAATCACTAATTATGCTGTCTCTCAGATTAATCATTTTGAGTAGATTGTATTTTTTCTTTAACCTTGTCACAGAAAATAATATAAATATGTTGTTTCTTGTCTCCTTTAAAATCTGGGTTTTCAGAAACTACAGCATCTAAAGGATTTTTTTTTTTTTTAACTGTTATCTTTTAGTTTATGATGATTTTTATAGTGAACATTCACTCAAGGCTCTGCTGGATGTTCCTCCATATATGCATAGCTAAAACCATTTACAGGTCCTATTTTTGCACTAGGTCAAAGGGGGCGCATATGTGTTTAATATATATATTTGATGCTGCACTGTTGTTTAGTTTAGGCAATTACATTTCTGACTGATTTTTCTACTGGCAGGCAGGTTGCAAATTCCTAATATTTGCTCATCATCAGGCAATGCTCATTTCAATACACCAGTATCTTCAGGTAAGATCAATTGTTTTCAATCTGTGATCATGCAGAGATTACCATGTTCTTATTATTGATTGCCTCTCAGAAAAAAAAAGTTGGATGCATACGCATTGATGGTTCCACCCAACAATCATCAAGACTAGCCTTAGTAACAGAGTTTCAAGAGAAAGATGAGATCAAGGCTGCAGTGGTATTTTTTGTAACTCGGGATCTATATGTTCAGTGCCAGTAATGATTCAAATGTGAATAGTTTTTCTTCAGAATGTTTTCTAAGAAGTCAAGAGATCTATACCTATTGGGTTTGTCTTCTTAATGAAATTGTCTGCTGTTCAGCTTTCTATTAAAGCAGCAGGCGTTGGGTTAACCTTGACGGCTGCAAGTACAGTCATCTTTGCAGAGTTAACTTGGAATCCAGGCGACATTTCTCAAGCAGAAGACAGGGCTCATCGGATTGGCCAGGTATGAATGAAGACGTTCATCTTTGTGGTGTTTGCGGCATAATATTTCTTCAGCTGAACAATTTACCATACCAAGGAATCCCAGCATCCTGTTCATATTACTTAGGCTTACTATTACCTATATGTGAATGCGTTTGGGCTTTGGACCGTTAATATATCGACAAAATACTGCATTAGTTCTCCAATGAGTAATGCTAGGCATACTGTGCACAGTACCTGAGTCGTGTACTTCGCTGACGTGGAGCATGGAGCCCACCATGCAATGCAATTAATAATGCCACTGTTTTTTAACACTTGGCATCCACATCCTCAAAGTACCCAACTCAGGTACTTTGCACAGTACACAGTATTTTCCTTCTCCAATTTTATATCTGAGGCCGTAGAGCAGCTACCAGTTTTCCATCGTATACCCGAGACACTTGAAAAGAGTTTAGAGGACATGCAACCAAGTGCAGAAAAAGTTTGCGTTTTAAATTGGCTTCATTCCCATTGGCACTCAGAAATGCAACGTGACATTTTAAGAGCTTCTTGCAAACTTGTATATATGATATGATGAAATTATTGAGGAAAATATTAGAGAACTCAAAAAGTATTTGTAACAAGGAGGCTATAAACAAAGTTTATTCAATTATCTAAAGTTTTTCTCTTAGTTTTTTCAAATCTCAAGAGTATAGTTCTTTATATTTGCGGATTCTGCATCTATGATGCACTAATTAGAGGTCAGTGCGTTGCAGGCGTCTTCTGTTAACATATACTACTTGCTTGCTAACGATACGGTGGACGACATCCTCTGGTATGGTCCATGATCAATATTAACTTAGCCCACCCTTAAAAATGTGTTTCTATGTTTTACCAGTATTAGACTACTACTCAATTGTGCTATGTGCTGTTCAGGGAAGTGGTTCAGAGCAAGACTGGAAACTTGGGTCAGGTCAGTTGATAACTTTTGTTCGTCTAAACACACCATTTCTCCAGACTTAAAAAAAATCTACCAAAAATATTTCTGAGGAAAAAAATATTCGTGACTAATAACGCCATTGTAATTTCCCATGCTTGAATACTCAACCATCTTCCAATGAACTGTGAATGCTTTTGGGTGAGCAGATGCTTGATGGCTGCGAAAATACTTTGGAGGTAGCTTCTGCCCAAACTCCCGGCAGTTCGGCAAAGCAGGAAACCCTGAACTCTTCTGCCCAAATGTCAAGCAGTCCGCAGAAGCAGGGAACCCTGGACTCTTTCCTGAAAAGGTGCCATACTTCCACCGATAAAGAAACAGCTAACACAATATACGAAAAGCTGAAAAACCCAAGAATCTGAATCCACTCTTGTTAGAACTTTAAAATATAGAGGGTTATTTTGTGTTCTGCTTTACTTGTTATTCTGTTCACGAGGAGATAACACTTTCATGTAACTTGTAAATTCCTGGCCCGAGGCCCTTGTGCTTTTTGTCTCTATAGTAAATGCAAGTATTGGTTCCCAAAGCGCTTCGTAAAGTATGTGTACGTACTCGCTGAAACGACCATGAAGAAGAGCAAGGCCTTCTTTATTCTCTTTGAACGAATCCGAAGTTCGAAGGGGAGATGGATTTTAACCTAAATCCTTGGCAATTAGGGTTTCTTATCGATACACTTTACAGAATTCCAAACGATATAAATAGTAATTCAAATCAAGGGTAAAAAAGGAAAACACTTAAAAGGGTCATTACAATCCTTTCCCCTTCAAAATAGCTCTTCAAGGCTTAAACACAAAAAACTTCTCCTCAATCGTATATGTATCCTCTCAAGTTGCAACTTGAGTACTAGGGGTTTAGATGTAGCCCCTCTAACTCTATTTCTTTACCTCCCATTGAAACTCCATCCAAAAACTTTTTGAAATCCCGAAAAAATTGGACCCAACTGAGATAAGCATTGGATTCTTAACATTGTATTAGTCTCTTAAAGAAATTAGTGTCGCATCTGCTTTGAACTCTTTCTCTTTCATGTTCCAAGCTAATTGTTCACAAGTTGTAGAACTAGCAATTTTTGTTCCACTAGCCATTGCTACAATTAATGGTTTAACTTTATCCTTAGCTATAGACACATCTAAAAAATTATATATAGTTCTTGAATTAATCAAAATGATAACACCCTTCTTCTTTATATTTCTTCAAATTCTCATGGTTTAATGAGAGACAGCTCTAGCCAGTGTATGAAGTGATTAGAGTGATAGAATTTCAGAGACTTGATTAAAACGACTTAATTTTATTAATGAATCAATACTATTTATATACAACCATATTACACAAGAAAGGACAAAAAAAAACCTTGAAGGGAAAAAGACATATATGTATAACATCCCCCCTCAAAACTCAAGTTAAGCTTGGAACACAAGTACTGAAATTGCAATGAAGGAAGCGATTTGGTAGATAGATCAGCATTTTGGTGGTCAGAGGGTACAATGTGAGAGTACCAGAAACACGATGATGTCGCACAAAGTGACAATCAATTTCAATATTTTTGGTCCTCTCATAAAACACATCATTGTGAACAATCTGAATAACACTCTTATTGTCACAATGAAGTGTAGCAGAATCCAAAGAAACCCCCATAACTTGTAGTAACCAACAAAGCTAGACGAGCTCAGAAGTAATGTCAGTAAGGGCCCGATATTCTGCCTCCGTACTAAAAGAGAGACAGTAGACTGCTTCTTGCCACGCCAGGAAATCAAAGAGTTACCTAAGAAAACGGAGTAGCATGTAGTAGACCGTCGATCTGTAACATCACTAGCCCAATCAGCATTAGAGTATGCAAATAAAGAAAGAGGCGAAGCAGACGAGAATATCAAACCCCAATACAAACTGCCTTGAACATAACGCAGGATACGTAACACTGCTGCATAATGAACAGAACGAGGAGCAAACATAAACTGGCTAACTATATGAACGACAAAACTAATATCAGGACGAGTAATAGTCAAATAAATCAAACCACCCACTAACTGGCGAGAAAGAGTAAGATCAGAAAGTAACTCTCCATTTGTGCCTCAAAGCTTAACATTAAGCTTTAAAGGAGTCTCACAAGTTTTATTATCTATCAGAGCAGCACGATTGAGCAAATTAGAAGCATACTTGACCTGAGAAAGACCATTTACACTAGATAAGGAAAAAACCTCTATGCCAAGAAAATAATGCAAACGACCAAGATCCTTCATTTCAAAACAAACTTAGATTTGCTTTAAGATCAGAGATGCCCTCCAAATTATCCCCAGTAATAACTATATCATCAACATATAACAAAAGCAGCACAATACCACGAGAAGTCTGACAAGTGAACAATGCAGAATCTTGAGAACTCTAGCTATAACCATACTACACAATCTTCGAATAAAAGGTGGAAACCCAAGCACGTGGCGCTTGCTTCAAGTCATATAAAGCACGATGAAGTTTACATACTTACCCAGAAAGATGGGGAAATCATGGTAGGGGCAACATATAAACTTCTTCAGACAAGTTGCCATTAAGAAATGCATTTTTCACATCCATCTGAAATAAATTCCAATGACGAACAAAGGCAATGAAAATTAACAGACGAACAAAAGTCAGTCGAGCAACAAGAGCAAATGTCTCCTCGTAATCAATACCATACTCCTGGGTATAACCCTTAGCCAGCGAGCTTTATAACGAGAAATAGAATCATCTCCCTTAGTCTTAATTTTATAAACTCACTTGCAACCAATTGGTGACTTACCGGGAGGAAGAGTAACAAGATCCCAAGTATGAGTTCTGGCCAAAGCCTATAACTCTTCAGACATAGCTTGCTGCCAAAGAGGGTTAGGGGAAGCTTCTCTATAGGAGGAGGGTTCATGAACAGAAGTAAGAGAAGACAAATAACAATGATAGTCAACTAAACGTACCGGAGGCTGACGAGTACGAGATGGATAACGAGACTAACTGACAGGATCCTTAGCTGAGGAAGCAGTAGATGAGCTGGGAGACAGATCCGAAGATGACACAAGATCACCATATAGAGAAGAATGAGACGGCTGATCCGAAGAAGGCACATGAACAATAGGCAGGGAGGGCGCAGGGGACAGGGAGTCTTCAAACTGTGAACCTGTAATAGAATCAGGCATAGCATGTACTAAAGAAGAAAAGTCATCTAGAAAATGATCAATGACAATTGTGGGAGAAACATTAGATTTTGATTTATGTGCCGGTAAAGAGCAAAATAGAATTTTTCCAGAAAGTAGCATGACGTGAAATACACAACCTATTAGTATGAAGATCATACCATCGAAAAATTTTTGTTGAATACCATAACTTAAAAAAACACACATGATAGATTTAGTAGATAACTTATCACATTCACAGGCAGGAAGCAAAACAAAACAAGGTCAACCAAAGACATGAAAGGAAGAGTAACCTGGAGACGTGCCATAGAGACAAGCCAAAGGTGTAGAACTGTTCAGAGTTACAGAAAGCAGCTGATTGATAAAATAGACGGAAGTCAAAACAGCCTCACCCCAGAAATGTTTTGGGACGGAAGATGGCAAAAGCAGTGTATATGTAGTTTCTACGATGTGTTTGTGTTTGCGTTCAACCACTCCATTGAGGAGTATAGGGACAAGAAAGTTGTTGCAATGGACCATGAGATTTATGCAGTAGACAAAATTTTTCTGATATATATTCTTCTCTAGAATTATATCGTAATATTTTGAAAAAATTGAGTATGAACCATGGTGGAAAATTCAACATAGGTAGTGTAAAAATTATATCGAGATTGCTAGAGATAAATTCAAATAAATCGGGAATAATCATCGATGAACACAATATATTATTGAGATCCGCCCATAGTTGTAACTGAAGATGGTCCCCAAATATCAGAATGAACAATATCAAATGGAGCTAAAGAACGCACATCACTTGTATTAAATAGTAAAACAACATGTTTGCCAAGTTTACAACTAACACAATGTAATAATTCAGAAGAAACATGTCCCAATTGACCAGTACCAATCAACTTATTCAGAGTAGAGTGAGATACATGACTCAAGCGGCTATTCCAAAGTGCAAACTCAGAACTAGCAGTCAAACTACAATTGAAGAAAGATCTAGCACTAGAAGAAATATTCAAATGATCAAGCTCAAACAGTCATCTAACTTTACGGTCTGTCCCAAGAACCTTCCCCGTTGATGGATCTTGTACCTAACATCCAGAAGAAGAAAATAGAACATAAAAGCCAAGATCACACAACTGACCAACATATAATAGATTCATGGACAAAAGAGGGACATAAAGAACATCAGGGAAGCAGATACCAGTGGATGAATAGGTGAAGAAGACAGAAACAAAAAAAGAAGAATCAAATAACATATGATTGGACACATTAGAGTCAATAATCCAAAGAACTCATACCTGAATTGGCAGACAATGCAGAGGTTGAGGATTTACTTTGACCAAGACCACCAAAAGCTTTGTTAATCATATCTTGGATATCAGCAATGTTCAGTGGAGCAGTGGGAGCTTGAACCATACCAGATGAACCATCAGTAAAGACAGAAGCGGCAGTAGTGCACCGTGCAAAATTACTATTCTGAGGCCTCTTTTGTTTACCTGGACAAATATATTTCATGTGCCCAAATTCTTTTCAATGATTTTACTTCACATGAGTCATATCATGATAATTACCAGTCTTATTGTCTGTAGAAGGAGGAAATCATCGAGTAGTTGCAAGAACAGTGCACTATCTTTGATCAATGAACTAATAGGTTCCCTAGTATGACGACGTGTCTCCTCTACTAATAATTCTGATAAGGCAGCCTTGACAGAAGGCAAAAGACTCCTATGAAGCATAGAAGACCGAATTGACTCATAATCATCACGAAGTGCCATTACGAACTGGACCAAATGAACCTCTTCAGCATAAGTCTGAAAAACAACTGCATCAATATGGCAGACAAACTTTGGGTCCATAGCAGCTAACTGATCCCACAACATAGACATCTGAGCATAAAAATATGAAATAGACTAATCAGGAGTTTGTCCTTTAGGACCGAATGTCCATCTCTAATATATATTTCTGAGCAAAATTGGTTCCCTTGTGTTTTTTTTTCTAAGAATAGCCAAACATTTTCTTGCAATTTCATGTTTTCCAACATGCAAACTAAGAGAAGGTAACACAACACTAGCCAACCACGTAATCACCCTTGAATTATTAACTTCTCATTCCTCTATAGCTTTAGAATTAGAACCATCTAGAGCACTAATAGGCATTTTGCAATCACCAGAGACATATTTCCACAAATTACGACCTCTCAAAAAATTACGCATAAGAGATGCCCAATGAATATAATTTGTGCTATCCAATTTAACGGGAATAAGCGGAGCATGATCCGATGATGAAGCCATCGTAACAATTATTGCACAAATAAAAGAGCAATCGAAGACAAGCTAATCCAACACTAGAAATTCTAGCACCCAATCAACTTGAAGGACAAAATAGGTAATGACAATTCAGAGGATTAAAAACAAGGGTCACTTACCTCCACTCCGCAATCAGCGTGTTGTACAATTTAACTTGTGTCCTCTAGAGACATACTATGCGTTCTTGAATACCAGAGAAAGTACAACCAAGACTAAAATAGAACTAGGAGACAGATTCACAAGCAGACAGCTCTGTAGAGTTTATGTCCGAGCAATATTTCTGTTTTCCCAGCCAAGCTGAACAGAATTCCTCACGAACCAGGCAGGCTTCAGTTCGGAATCAGAAGATCTAAGCAACCTAGGCACGCTTCAGTTCGGAATCGAAAAATCCAAGCAACTCAGGCACGCTTCGGTTCGGAAATACCATAGACTTCAGTCGAAGCCACGCTCTTGGCGGTGAGAGAGCAATACGGCAGTTCGACAGCAAAAATCCGCAAGGGTCACCGGTCGGTGGCGGCAACGGGTGACGGCTACCGGCGATGGGTGACGACGATCGACGATGGGTGGCGACGAGTGTGGATTCAACGGTCGAAAAATGAAGAGAACGAAACGTGGAACGTCTCTCCTGAATCAGAACAACTTTTCGAATCAAGAAAATTGATGCTCAATCGAATATTTGGATGATTTTCAGGCGAATCGGTAGCTAATTTGTGGAAATCGACTCGAAATCGACTTAGATTTGGAGAGCTAGAAAGGGTGGAAACCCTAGGTATAGAATCAGGAAAGAAGGCGAGTCATGATGAGTTGACTCGTTCTTCGGATCCGAGTCAGGTCCAAGTCAACCCGAATGAAGCCGAGTTATGAGAGAACTTAACTGGGTCTGGATATACGAATCGAGTCAGGGCTGAGTTGGCTCTGATACCATGATAGAATTTCAGAGACTTGATTAAAATGACTTAATTATATTAATGAATCAATATTGTTTATATACAAACATATTACTTTGGAAAAGACAAAAATACCCTTAAAGGGAAAAAGACATATAGTACATATCTTAACACAAGGAATTCTCTTCATCAATTTCAGTTTTGTTATCTCCCTCGCTAGTGTTCTTGTCATCTTCCCCTTCCAACAAGTAAATCTAGTGTTGCTTACACCTATGTCTAGGTGCAAATTTCTCATCACAATAGTAGCACAACTTCTTATCCCTCCTTTCTTGCATTTCAGGAGTTATTCGTGATATTAGAGAAATATTCCTTGTAGCTGTATTGTTCCAACTGTAGGTGCTATAGAAGAGAATGATGTTAGCGCTGAAGCCTTCCTCTGTGATAATTCTTTCCATAGTACTTTCCTGTAACAAAGCCTGACCGATCACTTGAACAAATGTCTTTGGTTGAAACATAGCTACTTTGTTTTTTTTTTGAGTAATGCTAGGCGCACGGCTCCCATGCAAGTATTTGTGCACTAGATCTACGTGGACAGCTTAGGTGGCCATCCACGTCATGCGCATGTGGCCTCCCCTCCCGTCCCGCAGCCTCCTGCGGGAACGGCCTCCCCTCCCGCGGTCTCCCACTCTGCCTCCTCCCTCATTCGTCACCTATTTCTGGTTTGTGATCAAATACCCAGATAAACTCTTCCCATGGCGTCTCTCATCTGACTTTCAAATATTGATTCGAAGCCTTAAAACCCCCATTTTTCTCTAAATTTCTGTTTGACTGTCGTACGAGGCCGCGGGACGGGAGGCCTCTTCCCTCATTCATCGCCTCCTCCCTCATCTGTCACCTGTTTCTTCTCTGGTTTGTGATCAAATACCCAGATAAACTCTTCCCATGGCGTCTCTCATTTGACTTTGAAATGTTGATTCGAAGCCCTTAAAACCCCCATTTTTCTCTAAATTTCTGTTTGACTGTCGTACGAGGCCGCGAGACGGGAGGCCGCAAAGCCATCCACGTAGATCCCGTGCACAAATACTTGCACGGGAGCCGTGCGCCTAGCATTACTCTTTTTTTTTTATGACATCTTTCAATCCACTCGTGAAACATTGTACAGTCGTACCCTTGGAACCACTCTAATGCTTTCCCCTCTAGATGCATGGTAGCCAATCCCACCATGTCTGATTTAATCACTCCGTTATATTTGAAAAAAAGACGTTCACCCTTGTAAACCCAACCCCTGAGCTTCTCTTCGACAAAAGTAGAAAAATTCAATTTGGAAATTTTGCTTTGGAGAAAGACATACAAGAATTAAACTCATATCTTGGTTTTGTGAAAATAATCGTTCCACTTTCTGATAACATTCTGGTGCCTCAACTTCCCTGTCATTTGATTAAGTTTGAAATTTAATGTTGTAGTCATGCAAGAAAACTCAACTCCTTCGCATATTGATCAAAAGCCTCCTTCAACTATTGTACCAAGTCTTCCGACTGTCTTTTTTCTTGTGCTCAAGTCTCATCTGCCATTTGTTATGGTCCAAATAGCTGCTCTGACGCCAATGAAACGGTGAGGAAGAAGAAACATCAACAATAGACGAAAGTAAAGTTTCTTATTGATAAAAGTCTCAATATTCTTTATAGAATTTCAAGTGATATACATAAAAATTTAAATCACGGGTAAAATAAAACAACAACACAACGTAAATTTAGGGTAAAAAAGGAAAATAATTAAAAAGGCTTGTTACACTCCCCAATGTTGGGTCTATTGGTGCATTACTATTTATACTAAAAAAGAGAGAGAAAAAACAAGAACAAAAAATAGTCGAAGAAAATAGGGTTTAAAGTTTAGGGTAATTGTCCTTCCTTGGCTTTTGGGTGGGTCTATATTATGATGTTCGGTATCTTACAAGATCATTAAATTTTGATATGATGATATGCACATTTGTCACATATTGTGGGGTTTTTTTTATTATACATTTAGATGTAAGAAATGACATTTGTGTATTTCAGCTTGTACTTTTATACTTGAGGGGAAACTTTTTTTTAATAATTATTTTACTCGTTTTGGTTATGGGGATATAAGAACATAAATACTTTAATATTCTTTCTTAAAACTAGCACTTTATTTTTCTTGTTAAACTGTGGAATAGAATTTTCGACCCATGGACAGGTAATAGACTAATAGTATGTTAATCAAATAATTAGTATATAATTTGAACATGAGTGCCTGTTTTGTCGGAATGCGGTACCTGGTTCCTAAAATATAAATTTAGGTTTGTGATAAATAGTAAATACGCATAAAATCGCAAATTTCATTAATCGGAGCCGAACGGCTATCCGGTTAGTATTCGGATCGGGAACCTCATGTTACGCGCCGAAAATTTCCTTCCGAGTCGCGGACCCCCGTTTCGTCCTTTTACTGTCTTTCATTATATAATCGACTAAACGATAGCTGCAGGTCCTCCGAGCTTGAAGCTTGGAACTTCTCTATTAGCCTTTAAGGTGTGATTCTAAAGAAAGAGACGACATCGTGCGAGTTTGCCGGTATGGCGTTGAGGCGTTTTTTTGGGCTTACGGATGGGGAGCTCATGAGATCAGATGCGAAACCCTGTACGAGGCTTATGAGACACACCGCCGGGATTTACAGTGTGGGTGGTGGCCTGGCGTTTTGGGTTCTCTGTAGATTACATTACGGTTAGTACCATCTTCTTCTGCTTCGAGCCTCTTATTATCGACTGCTTCCGGCCTAAGGTACTCTCATCTATCGTCGTTTGTGCTTCTGTGGGAATCATTTTGGATATGCATATTAATTCCTTTTGTAGATATCTGCACTTGTGAACATATCCTATGCTGTGAGCATTTGATTAGATGGGCATGATCTTAAAAAAAGGGATTCGGGAAAGTTAATCTCTTCTCGTTATTGATTAAATCAAAATGAAAGTAATGCCATGGTGTTTATGCGGGTGAAGAAGAGGAAGCAGCATGAACATTTGTCCTCCAAAGTTGCATTTCCAAGAGAGAGATTCTCCCTGACGGACAGATTACTATCTCAGTTTCCTGTCGTGATCGCATCAGGTATGCTTTCTCTTTTTCTTTTCTAATAATAAAAAGTTTCATGGTCAAGTTTATGCAACCTCAAGTTTCATTATTGAAAAAGAACTTGGGAAAGAATTTCTTATATGAAGAAACTCCTTTATTACTTATACTTTTCTCTAGAAAGAGTATATCCCTGAGCAAGCGAACTGATAAAAAGAAAATGAAGAATGGTAATAGAAGGAAAAAATTTTGGGTTTATGAGTAATATTCTAACCACTGAATTATATTATTCAACCCTTAGGGCTGTTGTCGTACATTTGCCTTCTCGAACTCAAAAATCACATGGCAAAAAAGAAGTGGCAGAATTAAGATCTCTCTTCAAGTTATATGACAACAAACTCCCCCCAAGGCCAATCCGACATCTGACTCAGCAAATGACACATTTTCTATGATGACACTGCAGGAGGGCTTTTTTCCTCCCTTTGAGCCTTGAGGCATGCCTTTCCATCTGTATTGTATCATTATTATTAGTTATGAATGAGAATGAGAGCGTGTTTTTCTTGAAACTGAAAGAAATTTGCATATCACACGAAGTGTGAGACCTTAGAACAAATGAGGAAATTATGGCTTATTTTAGTTTTTTGTGTCCACTGTGAATAGAGAATGTAAAATATAACCCAGTCCTCAATTGTAAGAATTGCTTGTCCATGATATCTGAAAGACTTCTGCAGTAGTTATTAGCTAAACATACTGGGGCTCGATGTCTTTTTAATGCCCACTGCAAAATATTATTGTCCTTTACCATTTTAGTACGTAGATTTTACTTATTTTATAAGTAATTAAATGAATGTATATTGTCACTGTCTTTTGTTTACTGAATCCAATTGTCTTTGTTCCTGACTTGGCAATTTTTTGCCACTGATTCCTTTTTTATCTTTAACAATTTTTAGGGATTGCTGGAGCAGCATTGAATACAATTCGAAGTGCAGTTGATGCTGGTTCAACTTAAATGGGTCAAAACAGTCTGGATAGAAGCAATTTTCTTAGAGAGATGACAACAATGTCCAGGATGGAAAAAGATACGCTTAGAAGCAAGAAACTGATGGGAGATAAACACAAAAGGAAGAAAGATTATGCAAAAGCATGAAACATCCAAAAATTAATTAAATGAAAAAAAACCAGGGCAGCTCACTGCAAGAAACAAGTGTCCTAGAAAGGAAAAGGGAAGGAAGTAGGAGAGGAGATCTATCTCTCAAGCTTTATATTAGCACTCTTTTGATCAAAACTCATTGATTGCAGAAGTATGGCTAGTGAAAGAAGATGATATATTGAGTCCTGAGATAATGTTCTGCTTTTTCATAAAAAATATACCTAGTCATTGTTTTCAGTTTGAATGTTATTTTCTTGTATGTGCATTTTCAGTTGAGCCTACCTCTTGTTGAGTGCAGGCCCTAGAATAACAGTTCCAAGGAGTCTGAGGTGGGCTGCTTGTGGGTGCATTAGTATGAGCTCAACATCTGCATTACTGGTTCGCCTCTTTAGTCCAGAATGTGAACCTCAGAATATTGCTGCTTATGACAAGGCCAGATGACCACGACCATCTATAATTTTTGGACAGAGAATAACATCTTCTTTGGACGGGCATTTTGTATAAGCCGCCTCCTCTTTGCGGGGAAGTAGCCAGCCAAGTACTTCCATATGTGTATTCTATAAACATAATATAACTGGTTTTGCATTAGTTTGCCGAACAAGCTCTGTCTATTTGGTCATTCACCGATTTGGTAGCTATGATATCTGAAAAACAACAAATTCTATCCACATAGCTATGATTTCTGAAGAATGAGAAATTTATATAGCTATGTTGTTTAAAAGATGAGAAATTTAATTTATATAGCTACAGTGAATTATGATTGAAGTTTAATATGTAGGGGCCAGTTTGGTCTCTTGAGTACCCTATTGCAAATATTCTAGTGCAAATCGCTGGTCATGCCACGATGAGAAATTCTATATTAATTTCCTCGCGCTCTTTATATTTTGTTTCTGGATATTTAGAGTGTCAGTTGGAGATAAATCAACTCACATTCATTTCTTTCGGAAACTCTTGGTGTGAACTTCAATTTAAGAGTGAAACTGACCACTTCAGCCGACTAAGATGGCTGTTGATGTTAGTGGAACTTTTCTCCTCCTTTTCGTTAGTCTAATTCAACTGGAGGATCTGCAAAAGGAGAACATTTGCCAAAGATTTACAGAAAGTTTCACTACGTATCACAGTTTTCAAGTTCGTTGTTATCTATATTTGGGCTTGTCAACCGTGGTTTGGCCTCACAAAAATGCAAGCCTTGACTTGATGATATTCTCTTTTAACACCTTGTACAACACTTATCCAAAAAATAAAAAGGGAAAGAAGAGAAATTTGTCAACATCCCTGGTGTTCTCAAAATCTGGTAATTCACTCAATTATTTGATGTTTACACACAAACTTACAAAATCAAAGAACATGTTTTGAATCATCTCGCAAACCCAATATGCAACTTTCTGTCAGCAGAGCACTTCCCAATTTTGGGGAAATCTTTAAGCCTCTGTTATATTGATGAAAGTGTATATGCATCAGATGTCATTCCCAGGTTTATTTCCACCATTGCAGAGCATGATACACTGTTGTCATCTTTGTTGTGGCACTAATAACCTGGTTTCTTGGCAAAAGATCAGGTTTTGAATGGCTCAGCAAGTAACAAACTGAAGAGTCCTGTATTCTTTCTCTGAGGGGCTCACAGGGTTGAGGAGTTACATTGTCGGAATATCCTTGAATCAGCGAACATTTCCATGGCCGTTTAGATGTTACACTAAGCGAGATGTTGGAAAAACAAATGTCGTGAAATACATCCTCTTCAATACCCTCTAGGATGCCAGCAACTCTGATATTGCTCCCACTGACATCTTTAAAGGTGATCCTGTTTATCATAGGTAGAGCCTTTGGATCATACTTCTCATCTGGATGGTCACCATAGTGGCTACTGAACCTAAAGGCAATGTCAACATTCTCCATAAACACATCCGAGACAGAAATGTTTTGGACATAACCACCCCTTCCTGGAGAAGTCTTTAATCGGATACCAGATTTCGAATTAAAGAGACGAAGACCCTCCACCTGAACATGAGATATACCGCCTGACATTTCGCTACCGAGGGCAATTCCTGCACTAGTTCTAGTCTCTCCAGTCAGGCGACGAATTATAATGTTTGAGCTTGCATGGGAGAAGGCTATTCCATACTCATCCCAACCACTTTTAATGGAGATCAGATCATCGCCAGTTCGAATATAACAATCTATGATGCAGACGTCAACACATGAATCTGGTCACATCACAAAACAGATTCAGAATTACGTGCATTTGAAATCTAGTGCAATTAAACTATTTTTACAGGGAACTGAGGAGGGAAACAACGTCTGAACATAATCTGGAATTACACTGGAAATAATGACAAAAAAGGGTGTTAAATGAATTACAGAAAGCTGGATGGAGACTCAAGGTCCTGATAATAAAACCACTTTTTTTAATTGATTTTCTTTTACAATTTACTCAATAACCAGAAATTTCAGTACTAAGACCCGTGAGTTGCTCCATGGTGACTATAAGCAGTAGCAGTTTCCTGTAAGAAACAAAATCTAAGACATATGCAATCGCCCATTATTTTTTGGTATGCTAAAGCATGTTCTGATATCAGTGTAGCCCTCTGATATTAACAGTTTAAAGCCTTTAAATTTTAATTGCTTTATACCTTCAGAAAAACTTTAACTCAATTTTTTGACTGGGCTTCAGGTGGAGGGCGGGGGTGGATGTAGTCTATCGTCCGAATCAACACTCTTATATTAAGAAACAGATATCACAAATATCATAAAGTTTACTCTACATGAGTATAACTAGATATAGTTTTGGGTTTTCACCTGGATCGATACCATCTGTGTTTGGAGAAGTAAGAGGAGCAAGGATTGTGACATCATGGATATGGACATCGCTGTTCATCCAGCAAAAACAGTCTCAACTCTCTCCCCTAAAACATAAAACTCCACTTGGACAATGATTAACAAAAGCTGTATGCAATGAGGAGAAAGGCATTAATCCTTTGAGAGGACAAACCTGCAGTATACTGGGTGGATGGTCCAAAATGGAGAGTTTATAAAGGTTAAATTTGAGATAACCACCCCTGTGGAGTGCATCAGCTCTACAATATGTGGTCGGGTGTAGCCAAGTGTGCCATTTCTGAACTTTTCCCACCATACACTTCCTTGACCATCAATTGTCCCATTATTACCTGAAATAAGCAACAGTTACAAACAATTCCAAGATTCGTTTTACTTTGAAACAATATTGATGCTAACCTGTTATTATAACATCTGTAAGATTATGTCCATAGATGAGACTCTGATGCCTTTGCCCAGGCAACTCTCTCCCACGGCCATAAGATGGCAGTGGATCTACTAATGGCCAATCTTCAGGCTCCTAAAACCAAACACATATCAATCAGCTAAATGTTTTCAATGCACATGGACTAATAAATTAACATTGCAGTGAATATGTCATGGCTAACACATTCGATCAATACCTGCACTTTTTGTGCATTTGTGAATCCGAGCAACTAAAGAATACTGACACTAATATTTAGAAATAAAGAAATAAAGAGAGAAGCTCACAGTTGACCCAAGAATAACAGCATTCTCATCTAGCACCAAGGATAGATGGCTGATGAGATTGAAGCTTCCCGTTAACCACTTGCCAGCAGGTACAAAAAGCTGTGCCCCACCCTTATCGGCAAAAGAGTTTAGGTAAAACATTGCATTATGAAAAGCTTTTGTATTAAGGGTCACCCCATCTCCAACAGCGCCAAATTCTGTTATTGTGACACTGTGAGGACGAAAAGCCATAGCTCGTGGATCTTCACAATGGAGGCTGCCATTCGCAGTCCATAGAGCCTCACTGATTGTTGCAAGTATAAGTAGCACTTCCAGAAGCTGAATAAGAAATATGAGAATTTATTTAGTAGTCATCTAATGATATAGATGCTTTCATAAACAGAAGATTTAGAGAAGCATTTGGTGATCTCCTTCAATACTGCTGAATTCTTCTACTTCTGACCGAAATTTGCTGGTATTAGTAATGTAGAATAAAAATAAAATAAAATAAAATAACTGTAGCTAAATCAACGGGAGAGAAAAGTTTGTGCATGAGATACACCAGAGCTGCCCTAAACCGAAACATCACACTAAATCAAGACCATTAAATTGTCAATCTGACCAAACTGAAAGTTTGTCAGTTTAACCACATTTCAAAAGTAAAACACCAAAAAGAAGGAAAAAGATAAACGGACAGCATTGTCACGACAACAAAGCGTGGAAAAAAAGAGAGAAGAAACAAAAGAAGAAGCACAATTAAATATCTTGCAGCAGATCTTATCACTAGTGACCACCCCGTCCCATGTTTTTCATTGAGCTGTACAGATAGCAGATACGACGACTAAAAAACAGCAGTCACAGACCAGTAAATGGAAAGTGCTGCATCGAGTCCCAGCACACTCCGACCTCGGACATCTACAATTGAACTACATGTCAAAACAAAAATCAGAGATTTCGAGAACATAGAATGGAATCATTTGGACGACTTACTGCTGTAGATCTCCTCATAAGACTGAGATCAGTCGTTCTTCCGCTTTCGCCCGTAAATTGAAGCTTCCAGCGAGCCGCAACCTTCAGACGAGCTCTAGTTCCCAATCAACGGCAAAACCCCTACAATCCCATTCAAGAACTTTGCTTGGAGCTAACAAAAATCATCAGAGAAACGCGAGTTTTTTATTAGATGGATGTCTTTGAGAGCAGCCACCGAAGAAAATCATGACAGTGACCGTTGCTGCCCGCCAAAACACAAACATTCCTGGCCCAAAACTGGACACCTGTATTCTCCTTTCAACTTGTACTTAGAGCTCTGCCCAGAACGGAGGGAACCCAGAACGAGAAAAGAAAAGAAAAGCATAGAAAAAGCCTTCGCACCTGAAGCTCAAAACTCCATTGAAATTTAAAAGGGAGAGTGAACCCCTCTTCCAGGAACAGCGTTGCTGATAATGCCGCTTTTGGAGTGCCTCGACTGCCCCAAAATTGATATCCAGATGATGGCCGTTCTAACTACATTCTGATAATCCAGGTGCATATTGGCAGCTCATGCAAGAATCTGGTGTGGTTTCAGTGGGAAAATCCGTCAAACAGAGCTGTACCAAGCTTTTGAAAATTCAACCATTTTACTTTTTAAAGATGAGAACAAAATTAAACAAAACATGAAATATAACAAAAAATAAGACCCTAGTAAAAATATGTTCATCTTTCATATTAAATGTACTTGAATCTCCATCAAGAAGAAGCAACAAATTCAGTAGGACCACCACCCAGCTTGTATTTTGAGCAAATTCAGAAAAAGGGATGCAAAATGACAGTACTGTCCTTTTCGTTTTAAGCCAATCATCTCAAAGGAGAAAAATCTGCCCCATTTTCTCTCGGCCAACTCTGTAAAAAATGAAAAAATAAAAAGGAAAAACTTGCCTCCTCTTCTCCAGTTAAAATTCCCACTTTTGCAATTTCTGCAAACATTCAGAGTACATTGGTCCTCTGTTGTACATGCTTTCCCATTTGATTCAATCGTGAGACACAAAATGACCGTTTCATCCATTCAAGTTGCAAAATATTTCGGGGTTAAAAAAACTTGAAGCAATGAATAACGATGATTAGTATTCTTCCTATGAATTACATGTCACCTCAGCTTTGCTTTATCGATCTTAATAATCAAGGACGTTGCCGTTTCCTTTAATTATGGAAACTAAGATCACAACTGTCCAAGTAAATATACTTTAAGATATCTCAATGAAAATATAGTCCACACCACGACATTTTCACAACTTTTAAAAACAAATTATTTTAAAGTGTTGAGTATATTACCATAAAATCACATTGTACAATTTTAGGCTCTATAATATAATAGTGTAATACCCAATGCTATAGTACCCCTTATTGAGCTTTTTTCTTTTTTTCTTTCAGGTTATTCCTTCTATTTGTCTAAATTATAGACTCAAACTCCCGTCAGTATCATTTTGGTTTATTTAGTAGTGATGGAGATTTTACTTGATTTTTCTCCTCCTTCCATGTTCCAACAACTAATTGAATGGATGCAATGAAATTGTAAGGGTATTTTTGTCTTTATAAAAGAGAAGGGAAGAACTCAGAGAAAACAAAAGGTTTGGTTAAAAGTGGGAGACAGGAAGGAGGGAAAGGACAAGTGAAAATACATGCACTAAAAAGAAAAGAAAAGAATAAAAACAGTTTTTTTCGCTTTAGGATCCAATGCATATTTCTTCATTCTCTGCCTTACAGCCAGGGAAATATAGGACCCAGAAGAAAAATAAGATAGACAACAATCTGTCCTTCTCCCCTTCTTTCTCTGTCATTGTGGGTCTCCCCCTCCCTTTCTTTATTCATCATATTTTAAGGGCAGACTTGCTCCGCCCAGTTGTTCCCGTGAATGAGACCCTTTTCCACACTCAAACACAAATTATTTTCTATAATTCAGTCTTGAAGTTAAGGGTTCAAAAGAAAATTAAAACAGATAAATGTCTAATTTTTGCCCTCCCCCAACCAAAATTCGGTTGTACCCAATACCCAAATTATTTGGTGGAGGTTGCCTGCCATGGAGGTCTGTTTCCAATATGGTCTACAATTATATCAGTATTTTCACAGTTTTCATGTCTGCCAACCTTTCATGTGAGAGTGATAAATACTCCATATCTCTCTCCCTCTCTCTCTACATTATATATGACCCCACAAGAAATAGAACCTGGGGTAACCAACCAGACCCACTTTCCTCCAATCCCATGGTCTTTTTTCTCTCTTAAGCGTTCCAATTCAAAGGACCCACTTAATAAAAATAAAAATTTTAAAAAAAAGAACCTCCCTACTCTCATCATCTACCTGTCTTTGTTTTCTTCTATTTTTTATAGAAATATACCAAATTAATACTCCAACTACCATGTGAGATTGTGGACCAAAATATTATTATTTAAGTATGGAAACCTTGTATGACTTTCACATGAGAATGAAGATTGTAGATTTGATCCTTCCAACCAAGGACAGCTAGCATCCCTTACTCTTTTATTATAAAAATTGATCCTTGCTTGAATCTAGGATGAGTGGTATCCAGTTAAATATTGCCAAATGTACGTAAACAACTTCCTGTGTGGGATTAAAAGAAATATTTTTATGTAAAAGGAACATATAGTTTTAGGATCACAATAATATTAGATTCATTTAAGTGCTTTGATGACCTTAAAATATGACATAAATACCTGCATGTTCTTATAGTATTTTCACTCTTATTATAAGACAATGGATGAGACTGCCTTAATTTATGTTAGTTCTAATGTTTCTATCCATGTTGAGAGTATATTCATCACCTACAATACACTTGTTTTGTGGTTGTTCTCCTTATTATTAGTTTTATTATTATTTATTATTTATTATTTAATTTATTGATCTAATTTATCTTATTATTATTATTATTATTATTATTTAACAGACATTAGCTACACAAAGTTAATAATAGGTTCTAATACTTTCAAGGGACTAGGATACCATATCATCATTAGTCACCTGAATTGTGGGTCAAAATGTCTCATTAGGATCTAATTGTGAGAGACAATGAAAAGATTGGTTTCGTGGACTTTGCTGTCTAAGGCAAGGCGAAATAGGATCATTGTTGAGATACTTATATGATGTTTTTATACTTGAGTACTTGTTGTAGTGAGTATGGTATGGTAGGATGCATGCTTATATTCAGCATCTGACCCCAGTAAATCTTGATTTATTTGTTGTAATAATTTTGTTTACGGCAGCCACAAACTTGAGTTAACTCTGTATAGAAAGGAAGATCAATTTGTTGCAATAAATTGAATTGTGAGACATTGGTTTAGATATAAGCAAATTGGTGAAAATAGGGAACAATGTTTGACAATAATAAAGGTTCATAAAAACGTTTTACATGGAGTAATTTTGTAGAATTTATATTTCTACATCTTTTAACCTTTTTAAACAAACTTTAATTATTTTGTGCACATGATTTACAATGAAAGTAATCCTTGATAATACTTCTACAAGTCTTTTAATTTTGTAAATACTACCATATGACACCAAATTATCTCCACTAAACGTCATTTTTGTTTAACATCACTACTATGAATGCTTTCTATCATTATCTAGTCTTACCTAAATTATTAATATTTGAATAAAACTTCCTAATTATTGTTAGTGTGGTGCAATTTTATTTTTATCTTTATTTTATTTTATTATTTTTTTACAATAACCCGATTAAAATTCATCAAATCCAAGCCAGGTCAAGTTATGTCAGACCCGGAATCTGGCTAAACTCGCACCAAACGGGATCTGAATTCCTCCCATCCCTAAGAAAATCTGAATGACTCAGAATTCAGACCATTTGATTAAAAGACCATGGTACATTGAATTTTAAAATCAACTGTTTTGCTTTAACAAGTAAGCGTCAACATATCGTGTTGAATATCTTGAGCTCTTGATATTATTCACCTCCCAAAAGAAGAGATGTAAATTACACTGAAAGCAAATGGAGCTTCTTCGAAAAGTGCAAAGTAAGAATATCATCTAATTCACCATTTATATGATAATATCATGATCTTCAAGTTACTGTCATCACAAAAAAGAAAAAGAAAAAAATCCAAAATAGCTATCAGTTATATATAATTAAATACACAGCTTGGATTACAATCGAAACATAAAAACAATACATTTACATTCCGCCAATTTATTCAACAGTTCATGAAATAAAGAAGGCCCAACACATTACATGTTTTCAATATAATGCGATATTGAATTATATTAGCTACATTTTACAATTAACACAGTACACAAATTTGCAGCTTAATACAGCCACAGTACCTGCAACACATATATGAAGTCTGTAAATCCGGATGCACAAAAGATGGTTGAACTCAAAATCTAACCAGGCTCTAGCATTTATTCGCAACAATGTAACTTACTGCACTGTATTTATATTGCTTTTAACTATTATGCATGCATTCAAGCCCCTTGCTATATGTCGTTACGGAAAACTTGAACCCAAGACCTCCCACTACAAACTGGGTTGGATGAGACTTGCCCAGGCCAATTTGGACTATTGCGAGTCAGGGTTGAGTAAGGGGTGGACTCACCCTTTCAAAAGAATGGCCTTATCTCCCCCAACTTGGGCAGAGCCCAACCTAGTTCAGCATTCAACTTTGACTAACTCGGCCAATTGGACTTGGATTTTCTGGTAGCCAAGTCGTTCCCATGTCTGATTCACAAAACCATGCAAAAACCTCCATGTGACCACTGACTCAATGCTAAGCCACTACACTATTAGAATTAATACCATTCTTGTCAATCCATAATGAGAAATTTAAATAAATCATGAAACACTGTAAATAAATATACAATTATGATTTCACTATACACAATAAATTTTGGAATAACAAGAAATAGAATTGTTAGTCATTGAATGGCATATATGACATTCATAGTGAAAAATGGGGGCATATATGGATATAAAGTCGGTGTTTTTATAGGGGAGGGGGCAGATGAATAAGGGTGTATTCAAATCATGATGAACAAACAACTCTTTTTAGCCAGAAAAAAGATCCTGATAGACAAACAATGAAGATTGAGCAGGACCTTTTTGGTCTTGGCACTTTCACCGATAACCCAAAAAACTCTTCTGCAAGAGTAAGTTAGCCTTCAAGCTTCCCACCTTTCAACACCTAGAAAGACGCCATAAAGTCAAGTCCAGGAACATACATCCTTTAAAATATGAAGTATTTAAGAAAACATGTAAAGAAAATACATCCAAATAAGCTCTTCTCCTCAGTACTTTGCTGCTGCCCCAACTCGGTAGTTGCTGCACCAGACAAACAAATTTATAATCATGATCCGTAGTAAACTAGATGAAATGAAACCATAAGACCAAATGTAAAAGAAAGAAACGAGAGTAAGAATGGGCAACTACCTCTATGTGGCAAACAAAAGAGCAACTTCCAGCAGATGAAAGCGTCCCACAATGGAGAAGATGACAGAGGAGGTAAAGGAAGACTCCTTAAGAACTTACCCTTTTTCTCTTTCTTCTCTAAAAATCTTCAACTTGATGAAATATATAGCTCAAAGACCAAGCAAAGAAAGCAACTTCTGCTTGCTCAATTTTCTTTCTTTCCCATATTCTGTCAAACCAAACAAGAGAAATTACCTTTTCACCCAGTTTCCTTTCTTTTCTCATTTTCTCTCGGAACAAGTTCTAACATTTGCTCTAAAAAAAAAAAAGAAAGTCATCCCCCAGTCCGCGCTTCCAGAATCAAGTCCTCTGTAGATAAACAATCAGTATCATTCATCTGCTTAGCCAATTCCTCTAATAAATAAAATACCTCTAAAGTTCGAGCATTTGTTGTATCACCCACTAAGAAACGATGAAACTCATTTCCAATTTCTACCCAAGTGCAACCAGGATCTTTTGTAAGACCTAAATTTCTCATGCAAATTCTCACGTCTGCTAACTTGCTCCAATTCCTCGCCGCTGCATACATATTTGCAATCAAAACATAATAACCAGGATTTTGAGGCCTCATCTTTAGCAATTTCTCTGCTGCCCATGAGCCTATTTCCATGTTCCTGTGTATCCGACAAGCTCCAATTAGGGTGGCCCACATGGCCGGACTAGGCTGCAAAGGCATTCTAAGGAGGATATCCTCTGCCTTCTTTAACAGGCCAGCCCTCCCATAAAGATCCACCATACAAGCATAGTGTTCCAGCCTGGGTTTCACACCATATGAACTAACTATCTTTTCAAAGATCATTTCACCGCAGGTAACTAGTCCCGAGTGACTGCAAGCAGACAGTACAGCCACTATGGTTATGTGATCCGGTTTCATCCCAAGTTTGATCATCTCATCGAACAGTCTTAATGCAGCTTGTCCCTTTCCCTGAACTCCATACCCTGCAATTAAAGAAGTATAAGTCACAATGTCGCGCTGAGCCATTGAGTCAAAGATCCTTTGGGCTTCCAAAATTCGTCCAGATTTTGAGTACATATCCACTAGAGCATTCCAAATTAAGAGGTATTCCTCAAAATTGAGTTTTACTATGTAGCAGTGTAATTCTTTTCCATGTCGAAGATTTGCAACGCGTGCACATAAGGGAAGAATACATGCTATAGTCACATAATTCGGATGGAACCCTGAGGAGATCATTTCCCTCAATACAAGTGATGCTTCTTCATAGCAGTCCATATTGGCAAACCCTGAGATCATGCAATTCCATGTGACTACATTTTGTGCCCCCAAAAAACAAAATAAAACAAATGCCTGACTAAGGTGTTTACACTGACAATACATAGTGATTAAGGCATTCTTAACACTCTCTTCCCTATCACTACCTCTTCGAACAGCCAATCCATGAACCTCTTTCCCACATTTAATAGATTTAATTCGGGCAGATGCTGCCAAACCTATAACCATAGTAATGGGATCTACGAATCCTTCAGCGGCTGTTATATGAGAGATCAATTTTAGAGCCCCCACATAGTCACCTGTTTGGAAATAGCCACCAGTAATAGTGTTCCACGTGACTGAGTTTATCTCAGCACCACTCTTTTGCATCCGTTCAAACAGCATAAATGCCACATCCCAAATTCCCTTTGTTGCATAACCTGAAATTATAGTATTCCAGGAAACAACATCTCTTTCAGTCATACTTTCAAAGAAGAGCAATGCTTCATCAAGCATACCACATTTCATATACATTCCCATTGCCGCATTTTGCACAAACAAGTTCCATGCAAACCCACTGGTACGCACACTCTCAAGAACCTCTCTTCCTGTGTCCAAGTCATCTTCAACACCACAAGCCTTTAAAACAGATGGGTAGGTGAAACTATCAGGTTCTACACCTGTCTTGACCATTTGCTTGTATGCCAGGATAGCTTCCCTGCAAAGCCCATGCCTCACATAGGCTGAGATCAGGAAATTCCATGGTAAAACATTTATTGCATTTGAGTTCTCAACTATGATTTGAGCATCACTGAAATGACCGAATGCTAAATAGAAGTTTACAAGCTTAGGAAGCAATAATGGGTCTTGGTCAAAACCCAAAGAAAGAGTAAGTTTATGAAGTTGTTTTCCCTGTGAGAGTGATCTGAGGTTGGTGCAGCATACAAGAAGGAAAAAAAGAGGGTTTAATGCACAAAAGGAAGAAAACGAGGGGTGATGGTGGAGGACGGAAAAAGCCTTGAAGGCCTCGGATAGTTGGTTTTGTAAAGAATGTGATTTTATGGATAAGAGAAGGGAATCAAGATACGATTCAAGAGGAGATCCATTCAGAGATTGTGAGGGCATAATAAGTGATTTTACTGGAGCATCTATCGCCTGCTGCAATTCTCGTACGGAGGGAGTAGGACATGTTTGCAGATTGCTTCGAGGGGGAGTGAGGAGCTTTTTCCATTCTTCTGGAATATGCTTGTGGAGTAGATAAAGCCTTCTAGATTGAAGATGCAGGGAGTACATCAAACATGAAACTAAATCTTTAGGCTTTTCTGCAGTTCATCGAGAAATGATCTCTGTGGGGCAACATAGTTTAACCCTGTTAAAAACATGGACTCTATGTGAGTATCAGTTTCACTTATCCAGAAGACAAATTTATTAATTATGTTATCTCATTGGCTGAATCGTTGCAGAAGATCCACTGTTCATCACTGAGCAGCTGCTCATAGAAAAGATGCTTGCAAACAAAATTAGATTCTGCTAAGAAATATACTAACATCTAAAAGTGCGGCTCCAAGAATGTCACGGAAATGTGTGTAGCTCAAACATATTTCCAAGAAAAAAACACTACATTTCATGCACCAACCACAAAAGTTCATTCTTTAAAATCAGCAGCTTATCCATGCCAATCTTGTAAATAAATTAGATAATGGAACTATTTTTTTTTTTGTTACAAACGTCTAAGATTTATTGATATATGAGCGATGTCATGTAGCACATTAAAGGTTTTACAATCATCCAAAAAATCCATTTGCGGGCTAATACCAATCCGAAGACAGTCTTCCATGAACTGGTTTTTCAAAAAAAAATGGCATATGCTGTTGCCAAAGCTGGATATTGTAATCTCCCAATTTAGCCCTTTGAGAAGCTTCCTTGGCTAGTCGGTCCGCCAAACTGTTTCCTTTCCTGAAGGCATGGTTGAGCTGGTAAGATGGGTGGTCACGTAGCAATCCCCGACACGAGTTCAGCAAAGGCTTCAGTCTCTAGTGACACGTGGCTGATTGCTTGCTTGCCGAAATGACCACCTGGGAGTCCCCTTCTAAAATAACCTGTTCATATGGGGAAAAAACGATCTAACAAAGACTAGTAGTAAGAGACCCCAAAACTCTGCTTCATTATTTGTTTTGTGTGAGAAGGCCAGTTGGCAGATAGTATGTGAACCCCCTGAGAGTTGCGAAAGATTATTCCACAGCCTGCAATCTTGTGTTCTAAGAAACAGGAACCATCGAAATTAGCTTTTGAGTGAGTTGGTGGTGGTAAGAACCAATGGATTAAAAGTCTTGCGTTTTTTATGGGAAGTTGATCAGGGATGGATCTTGGTTGTGTAAAATTTTTGGCAGAGGCAATAATTTTTTAAGCTAATCTTTCCTCTTGCAGAGATTTTGCTTGGAAGATTCGCTGGTTTCTTTCATACCACAATTCCCATAAAGCCTCGACTACAAGCACTTGATTTTTAGGCTTAGTTCTAAGATCAGCATCAAAGAAGTTTGCATATAAGAATTGCCAAAAAGGGATGTAATCTTTGGTACTAAGTATTTTTCTGCAATGATCTGCCATACTTTATTGAGTATTGACAATGGATCAGAACGCGCTCTGATGATTTGGTTGAGACGAGACAAAGTAAACGATCATAATTTTTCTCCTGGCTAGGAGTGAGTTCGTCAGAAGGCAGTCGTGTAAGATTTTCCAGAGAAAGTTCCTATGTTTAGGGAAAAGAAACTGTGTCCATATTCTTCCCTATAACCTATCTACAGGCCCCAATTTTAAACTCTTAGATTGAAGGCCCAAGTCTAAGTCAATTACACGATAAGTACTTTTGATTTGGAAAGTACCATCATTGCTCGGAACCCAAATAGGAGTATCAAACTCTGATTTCTGTGTGATTGTTTGGAGAATTTTGTTTGCCACGTGGGCGGGCCATATGCTACAGATTAGGAGCTCAATCCATGTTCCGTCTTGAAGTATCATTCCTACTTTTTCTTGTAATGGAATAGGCCCTATCTGGTGTCGAGGCTGCTGTATGAGGGGACCGTCTACATTCTCTACCCAAGAATCATACCAGAGAGATGTATTCTGACCAAGTCCTATTTGGAATCTAAGGTTACTTTGGAATGCTTCAAGCTTCTGCTTAATTTGTTTCCATAATGTTGAGTCTCCCTGTTTAGATTGGGTATTAACTTTAAGAGGAGAATCACCATATTTAGCTCTCATAAGGTGAGCCCACAGCGATTGTTTTTCCGTGAAAATCCCCCACAGAGTTTGAATCACCATATTAACTAGTTGGAGCAGATGAGGGTAAGAAACCATAATCACATCAGACAGTCGATCCCTATGTTAGTAGTGAGTAGCAAAACTTCTAAATAGCATCAAGCAAAAAATCGAGTGGTCAAGGTACTTAAACACATTTCTAGATATGTTACAAACAGGATTTCGTAAACCCATGAGATGCCTAAGTGCTGGCCTAATGTTTCTCAATTTTGATGATGCTCATAAAATTTTCAAACCCGACACCACATAACCTGGCATACCCATTAAAGCCAGTGTTTGCACGAGTTCTTTTTTTTTTAAGAGATTGATATTTATTTCATTTAGACCGAATTACAGTATAGTGTCTACAATAGCCTAATTCTTCATACTCCAGGAGACTTGAACTCGAAGGCCTCTCACAACACAACCCTCGGTGTTACCACTGAGCTATGCTCAGCTTCACATGTTTGCACGAGTTTTGGATAATCGATACTTCAGTTACCATTTCTTGACAGAGAAATTTGTTCCTTCACAATGCACAATAGTCTAAAGGTGTAACACAAAACCTTTTAACTAGAAAATGTGCACAAAAGTGACTGCACACAAAAATTAAAACCAAGAAGTCGCCAAAATCAGATTCCCCAATATATTATAATAAAAACCAGTGTTGTGAGGAGAACCTGCACAAGTTAATGTCACAAAAAACATCTCTTTATTAGTAAATAAAAGGATTCTACCTTTCACTTATCATTTCGGGATGGAGGAACGCAAATTTAGAACAAGTATCAAAGCAGGACCGATTTAGTTTGTACCCAGTTTTTGTCAGTCTTATACCAATTATTTAGGTTTGCATTCAAAGCGATTGTTGGTGGGAATAATACGCATTAACTAATGCCAAAAAAAAAAAAACTAGCAGTAAATCTGAGGCAAGAGCTCCACTTCAGGTCATCGCTAGACGCAAACTTTGACAACTAGGGCCAATTTTTGCGAGTCAACAACAAACAAAGACCATTTATGAATTTTTCACATACATTTTAGAATGATATAAATTACTGCAGACACCAAACAACTAAGAGAGACAACAACGCAGTTATGTTTTTAAGACCTTCTGCGCTTTTAGAACACTGTAAAACTTCCAGATAATTCGTTTCATTTAACACCACCAGGAGACTAAAGCTAAAAATAGTAAGAAAGATGCGCGAGGAAGATAAATGACCATAGACGAGTACACGGAAAGAGAAGAGGACGGAGAGACGGGGAAAGGGGGTGAAAAGGAAAGCTTACAGATAAATTGCAAACGACCAGCAACCGGAGGAGAACAATGACTTCGTTCGGGCGGGAGAGAATTTGAACGTTTGATGAGGAAGGGAATGAAAAACCGTCGTTGAGGGCGGAAGGAAAATCATCTCAGAGCGGGAATCGGGAAAGAGGAGAACAAGTTTGGTTTATATACAGAAAAGAGTTAATGCTATTTCACCTCACTCCAGCAGTGGACATTAAACTATTTATGGTATGGGTCCCACTGCTACAGTTAGAGGGAGAAATGTATTAAAAGAGTAATCATTCGTGCACAGGGCCAGTGCGCGAGTCGTGCACAGATCTGACGTGGATGCGACGAGACGAGTAAAACAACAAAGGGCATTGATTTACCGGGTTCGATCATGAACCGGTTCAAAGTGTTTTGATTATCGACGTAACAAGGGAAACATTAACGGGGACGCGGAAAGCGGGAATTCTTTTTTTATTGTTCCTTCTTCCTCTCCAGTCCAGAAAAAACCGCCGAGCTGGCTCCAGAAGCTTAACGCGCGAAAGGCAAAAACACTCAACGGCAAATCTTTCGAAATCGCTTCGAAAGCCTGAAGCGCTAAAGGCAAAAAATCTGCATCTAGGCTGCAAGTGTTTCATTTTCTCTCACAATTTTTTGGTTGTTTCGCAGCGTGAAAGACGACTTTCATGCTGCAAAAGAAATTTCTTTCGTTTGTGCTCGTATTTACTGCTCCCGAAATGAATGGGAGACTTTATAAACCCCTAATTTAAAAAACAAATTGCTTCTTTGTTCATTCTTCCTCTCCCGTCTAGAAAATCGGGATCCACCTACGAATTTGTCAGGATTGAAGTTCTTCCCATGGTTCCTTGTTGATTATTCGAGGTAAGGTTCTCAAATTCGATATCTATATCTTTTCATTTCATTTTCGTATATAGATTTTATTTTAATTTTTGTATATAGATTTCATTTTCGTATATAGATTTCATTTTTGTTAGGGGATGGTCTAATAGATTCAAATCTTGTTTCTTATCTGCTGTAATCATCTACGAAAATTCAATTCTATCATTGTGCAAATCTTGTAGTCGCACATTTTTAAATTGTTAAGCTTTTCCTGCTGATCTAACCTAAATTGGGTGAGACAGTATGACTTAGACGAAGTTGTATTGCTTTGCTTTATAAAGAAAGGAGTTACAGAAGTTTGGCTGTTATTCTATTATTTAAATGTGGAAATAGTACTAATTTCATTCAATTAATATGTTTATTGGAATTTCCTCTTGGAATTTGATATATATATATATATATGCAGTTTTAAAAGCTAGTGATAGTGGTCATATTTTTAGGAACTACCCTCTCTTGATAGCTACATGGAAGGTTGCTCCAACCCTTGCAGCTGGTTGTACTGCTGTGCTGAAGCCTTAAGAGTTGGCATCAGTGTTAGATCTTCAGCGCTGCTTCTTACCTCATTGTGCATGTAAGCTTCAGATTGTTCTTTCTGCAATTATGTGTTGGATTTTGTGTTTTGTCATATGTATTTATAGAACCACATTCAACTGGGCCAAGAGCATTAAAATTTCAGATGAATTCTTTGCGCTATAATCAGCATGAATAAGTTGCTCTTTATTTAATTTCATCCAAGGTGCCTTTCATGATGGATCTGTATATCGATTTGTGAGCATAAACGTCACTTCTTGATTTCTAACTTATAGAATTTTCGTGGACAGGAAGAAGGAAAGCAGCCAACTGGATAAATTCTTGGAGAGTTGCATAACGTTAATTCAATGTTAACCTATCAGATGAAAGGAAAAAATATACATTTCCTTTTAATGGATCTATTCCTTTCGTTGGGTGTGAATATGTTGCTCCAAGTGGTCTTATCAAACAGGTCTTGATTACTTACATAATTGAGGTTAAATACTAGTTTGAATTAAATTTTTATTACCTTTGAGATTGTTCTAATCCTTTCTTTGTGAATGTTCTTTTAGTGGATTTTTAAGCTAAAAAAAGAAAGAGCACTCAAAATATCTTTGAGGGGGTGGTGGTTCGAATCCACCAAGATCCATATTCAATCTATTTCCAGTATGTGTCTTAGAGTCAAATGAATATGTTTATGCCAGAAAGAGCCGAATGCCTACGCAATCAGTGAACTGCAATGATTCAAACTAAAACAGCGATCAAACAAGATAGAACCAAAGATGAAACTTACTTGCATCATTTTCATATACTTCCATAAAGGGAGAGACTTACCATTGAGAATAAAAGTTAAGAGTTCCCTAAGAGCAAAAGGATCAGTATATCAATATGCAGTGCTCTAAAAAAACATTTAACATATTGATTGCACTATTTTTTTTTACATTGAATAAATATTCCTCTTTTTCCAATCAATGACATTCACTAAGTAGGAGACTTGGATATCCATTACACATCTTAGTGGCAAACACAAGTGTTCCATTTCATCACTTTGATCACCACTACTCTCTCATTCAACAAATCAAAAGTCCTTGTAAAGAAGTTTGTAGCATAATCTGTAAATTGAGGAATACATTAAAAACAACAAATATTTACATAACAACATTCTGATTGACAAAACTAAAATAAGACTTGAAATAAATCTTACAAAATATACAAAACCAGAATGTTTTCTTAGAGAAACAAATTTTTACTATCAATAAACAGAAGATAAAATCAGGAAAGGAAATAATCTTCTCGCTATTATAAATGTTATTAAAATCTTGAAGCGAGTACAATCTTCTCACTATTATAAATTCAAATATTCGCTATAATAAATTGAATATGCTTAGGTCTTCACAAGAACATAATTTTTGCAGAAGTGATTACTGTCATTCACCAATAAAATGTTACTAGAGAAGTTATGAGCTAAAAATAAGTTTTCAAGTATAAGCATACTCACCATTAGTGTCAAAATTTTAAAGGATGCATGTAGTTCAACTGTCTTACAATTGACCTATGTAAGATATAAAAATAAAAATACAAAGATTAATGAAATTATTAAAATCTGAACTTAAAAAAAGAAAGCATGCTTGCAAACCTAAAAGATCAATTAAATTTGTATTAGAAATTCCCTCAATAGACACTTGTGTCCCTATAGGAGTATCATGTTTTTCCATATTTTTTCTTGAAGAAACCCGTTGATACAAAGTTCAAGATCTTAACTAAATAAAAATATACAAAAAATTAAGTAATGAGATGGTTCAAAATTTTATCAATGTAAAGTACCTTTCTTTTCCTTTTCATTATGCCAAATCCAACTCGTTGAGCATATAGACTATAGAATTTCTTACTTCTTCACAGGTACTAAAAACCTACCCTACTCGAGGGGTACCATCTTCTCCCTCAATTAAGGGTTAATGATGACGTGCTTCTTCACAATTTTTTTTCATCAACAATCGGTTCATCAACAATCACCTCTTCTTTAAGGTCATCCAAAATACCTTCCTTTAGACAGCCACTAGCCATTCCCTAAAGTAGAACACACAAAATTTGTAAGAAAAAAATAAAAAAGAGTGCATAAATCAATACTAATAGACATTATTAATAATAAAAAAAGATCATGATAATATATATACATATATACACAGATAGATATGTCATTTTTGGAAATGTCAAGAAGAAATGCAACCTAATTCATAAGTCCAACTATGAATTTAACTAAGGTAGATAGTCATGTTTTGCAACTATATATTTAATTTCCTATAAAACAAGAATAATGCATTAACCCAGAAATATAGAGTGCACCAAACCATTGGTGTTATCAGTTAGTTGTCACACAAGTCTATGTAACCCCAATTATTGTGAATGTCAATAAAATGCAATTCCAGTTCATAGAAAACAAAAACTATTCATCTAATGCTAGGGGATCTATTTAACAAAAATGCAGCAAAATAAAATAAACAGGTAAGAAGCAGAGACGATTGAGCAGGATGTATCAAATTATGTACCATCTCTCATATGTGCAACGCAATGTGTTGGACTTGGTCTCAAGAAGAAAATTACGTTATCTAAGCCAACTACTTAGTGTCATATGTCATACTTGCTTTCCCTTTCATTGTCCATAAGCTTTAAAATTCAATCATCTAAACAATTTTGTGACTCTTTTCAAGGAAATACAAAAGAACAAACGGTTGAAGTCAGATATGCATGAAAAAGAGGCAAGAAAAGGAGATTATGAGGCAGATTGAACATGCAGCCAAACAATTAAAAATTTATGTTTCTACAAGTGGAACTCTTAAATAAAAAACCTAAATTGGTGCAAAGTGAAATTAAGATTTGCACAATGATAGATTTGAATCTAAAGACCATCCCCTAGCAAAACATTTCTTTATTTTTCAGGAAAATACAATTACGAAAATGAAATCTATATACGAAAATGAAAATGAAAAGATATAGATATCGAATTTGAGAACCTTGCCTCGAATAATCAACAAGGAACCACGGAAGAACTTCAATCTCGACAAATTCGCAAGTGGATGCCGATTTTTTGGATTGGAGAGGAAGAACGAACAAAGAAGCAATTTTTTTTTTTAATTAGGGGTTTAAAAGTCTCGCATTCATGTCGGGAGTAGTAAATACGAGCACAGACGAAAGAAATTTTTTTCGCAGCGTGAAAGATGTCTTTCACGCTGCGAAAAAACCAAAAATTGCGAGAGAAAATGAAACACTTGCAGCTTGGATGCCGATTTTTTACCTTTAGCGCTTCAGGCTTCCGGAGCGATTTCGAAAGATTGCTTCAGGAGTGAGCTCGATGGGTTTTCTCTAGACTGGAGAGGAAGAAGGAACAATGAAAAAAGAATTCCCCCTTCCCGCGTCCCCGTTAATGTTTCCCTCGTTCCGTCGTTCGCATAATCAAAACCCTCTGAACCGGTTCACAATCGAACCTGACCCAAGTAAATCAATTCCCTTTTCCTTCTTACTCTTCTTTTCACGTGGATGCCAGCTGTGGCATCCACGTCAGATCTGTACACGACTCGTGCACAGAGCCGTGCACGAATTATTACTCGTATAAAATAGAGTAATGATTCGTGCACAGAGTCTGTGCGCGACTCACGCACGGAGGGAGCTCTCTCACAAATAATAAAATAACATATTTCACGTATAAAAAAGTTAAAAAGTTAAAAAATATTTTAATTAATTAAAAAATTTAAAAGTTCTATTAATTAATATAACATATAGGAAACATTGCACCTTCAATTTTAAAAATATTTTAAAGAGTGGACTTGTGTTTTCAAAACCGAACCGACCCGACCGGTTTGACCAGATTCAACCGGAATCGGGGGCTATGAACAGTTCAGATTGCTCAAAAACCCGGAAATTGTCAAAAACCGGTTGACTGTCTTGTTTTAACGGTTCATCTGTTAAACCTTGAATCGGATCGGACCGGTTGAACTGGTCTAGTTACTCTTTTTAGCATTTTAATAGTTTTTGTAATTTTAAACTTGTATTTTGTATATAGAAATCTTATTATAATTTTTTTAATGAGATACAACGCATACCGGTTGAACCTGGTTGAACTGGTTGAATCAGAATCGGAAGCTCCACCCATTCGGTTTTTAAAACACTGATAGTATTATTCTATTTTAAAATATATGGAGTTCTGTTTAACTTTATTAAAATTGCTTTGAACGTGACCCAAATGCGAACATAGTCCTGACACCAAAGTCCTCACTAGCCATTTTATACCATGAATGTTTTATATGGAATAAATTGAATGAAATTTTTGTTTATTATTGTGAATATTTCTTAATATAATCCTTGATCCATGTTTTTCTTTAGCTACTTAATTGTTTTCTAGTGTTTATGTTCTAGTGTTCGTTCCCGGTCTTCTATCTCCTCTCTATCGTGCTCTTATTAGCGGTATCTGTCTCGGTGGCTCCCGTAGTCCTGCTAGTGTCGAATGGTTGCCCCTGTTAGCACTTCATACTCAGGTTACGACTCGAATTCTTATCGGCGTTCGGCGCAGAAATAAATCGACTAGAGAGAACGGAACCAGTCGGTAGTTCTTCCGTTGGATTTGGCTCTGCTATTGCTTCGATTCTTGTTGTTGGAGTAGTCGACCTTTCATGCGGAGGCGGTTTCTCCAGTTAACACTAGTGTTTTTTGGCTTTTGTTTTATTCATTGGGCGTAAACGTTTTCTGCTTCGAGGTTTTCCGGCTTGGTTTTAGCCTTGCTCACCTTATAATCGGCAAAATTTCCTAGAGAATCGGTCAGACGACTTCTGAGATATCTCAGATCTCTTAACTATTTAGTGGACCATTGAGCTATGTTTTGTTTACTCATGGAGATTTCTTTTTTTCCGGGATTTTACCTCGGAATTGACTCGACAAACTGCCACTGTTTTTCTTTAAACATAGGTTCATTGTTGGCGCAGCTTCTAAGCCTTCCTTTTTTTTTTTTCTTTTTTTTTTTTTTAATTATCTTGAAGCAGCTCGTAATTGCCCAAGTTGTTGAAGCTATTACTTCTACGTTTTTCCGGTCGATTCTCAGTAATGGTTAAGAAGAAGTCTCGGAATGTTATTGAAGCTTCCAAAATTGGGTCTGCCGTCAAGGAGGAACAGTATGTCCGACACAATAGTTATTTTTTATGGTTTAAAATCCTTAAAAATGTTCCTGTTTAGTGTTCATAGCTGCACTGAGGTTGTTTGATGAGTCTGTTGCATGTTTTGATTCAGAAACTCAAGTATCACTTACTCCGGAGAGAGCTTAGCTGCTCTATTGCAAAGACTCTCAGGGTAAGTAGAAAAACAGTAGTCCAAATCGGCTTCTTTCAGTGTCATTCATAGTGTTTATATTAGGTGTTGTTCTCATATTTTACTTGCAAACTTGTTAGGGAAATAGAAACAGCAAAAGTTACCCGTGGTTCCCTGCCTGAAAAAATATGGATCAAGGTAACTCTGTTTTTTGTATTACTATGTCAGGATTCATTAACTTCTGAAGTAAAGTGCAACAATTCCAAATGATACAAAGTTGCTTCTTGTAGCAACAATTTTCAATTGGCGTCAATGATGTCACACGTGTTCTGGAAAGAATGCCTTTAGCTGAGAGAGGAAATTCAGATCAAGATCCTTCCCCCATACACTGTGGTTACAAACCATCTTCAGTTCAGCTTCAGGTTGAGAGTCACCCTAAATTCTGTCTTGCTTTCTCTGTTTATGTTTCAAGCATAAACGTTTCAACTTTTGCATCACTTCCTGTACTTGTTTTTCAGCTGTAAAACAAATTGTGATCTTTAGTCTCTTTGTGCCATGGTGAGATTTAAACAGAATTACAGTAATGGAAATTTGACGTTTGTTGAGATACAATGAACTGTTATTTTTGATTTCTAAGTACAAGAAGCGATTGTAATCTTTAATGTTTGTTGATGTTTATATGTTTTGGCACAGGCTATTCTCCTGGCTTCTGATTGCAATTCAAGATGGCTAACAAGGCATCTGCCAACTTTGGCGTCCTCCAGGAATGTATCAGTGATATTTGTCAAGGATAACAAAGAAGGTTCTCTGAGATTGGGCGAAGTAGTCAAAATCAAAACCGCTATGGTTCTGGGAATAAAGGTGAGCTCTTTCCCCTCTACCTTATGTCTATGTGCATGTATAGAAATAACTTGTCTTTTTTTCTTTGTTCCTTTCAGACCCGTGGAAGTGCAATCAACAAGTTCATTGGGGAAATCCTTCAACAGCGAATCGAGCCAAAGCCTTGAATGACTCGTAAAATTTGCAATCATGTTAAAGTATTGCTACAACCATTTTTGAGCAGTAGGCCTGCTAACAGCATCGTGTGAAATGAATGAAAGAGAAAATGAAGGGCTGCTCGTGGTCCTGCTACTGAGTGTTTAACACAGTATCTTAGATATTGAAATACTTGTCTTGGGTGATACTTGTATAATAACTTTAAGAAGAAATAATAGAATACAAACACCATTTAAATTTAAAGTGGCTTTGTTATCACTCATCAACAGGGAGACAGAAACCAGACAATCTGTGGGACGTATGATTTTTGTTCACTTAACTAATCAAAATCTGCAGTCGATAGGTTCCAACCACTTTGTACAACAGATACCATCAGCCTGAATCGCAAATAGCTTCTGCCTCAGAGCCACCCGTGCCACCCGCTCAATTAGACCATCAGTGTTCGGCAACTCAAAGTTTTAAAGAAAAAAGGGTATCACGAAGAATGGTTCACAGCTTAAGCTTTTGCTGCACCAACAGGGTTGATGTTTGAATTGTCACCGCGACTTTGATCCTTCACCATTACAGGTCGAAACTGCACCAGAGAAAAGGTACCAAGTTGTTAATAAAAAAGGCTCTCACGCCATTAAAGATGACAGAGTGAGGTAAACTTGAACATAGCTCAGTGGTCACATGTGAGGGTTTGTAATGGGAGTTCTTGGGTTTACATCTATGGGAACAAATTACAACTTTCAGAAAAAAAAAAAACAAAGTTGACTGAGTGAGAAGTGCTTAACAAGACAACAGCGAAAAGTCAGTATCATGAAGTTTTAGAAATGCTTGATACAATTCCTTTGTTCACTCCTAACACGCACAATTTAATCAACTTCTTAGACAATTCTCAGACTAATAAGGCTGCTTTAACAAACCTGGTAAATAGAGTAGATTACATTCCTCCGGATTTGGGCCATCATCTCCAAGAATAAATTGTATCCCTCTAGCTTGTACTCAATAAGGGGATCCCGTTGTGCATATCCCCGCAGGCCGACAGCCTGTTGAACAAATTTGAGTGCTTGCAAGTGTTCCTTCCAAAGCCTATCAATGTTGCTAAGAATGAGAAATCTTTCTGCTTCCTTCATCAGTCCCGGTGCTTGCTTCTCCACTGTATCCTGAAAATTATTCAAAAATGAAGAAGCACATGATGTTAAATTCTGTGCAACACACGAAATCTAGAATTTCTGTGGAAAATACCTTTTTTTCCATGTATGCATCTCGCCCACGAAGGCGAAGGTAATCCCTCAATTCTTCATAGCTTGAACACTTGCTGACCAACAGCTCCGGTGTAAGGTCATTCAACAGATAGCAGTACCTACCATAAATATCAAGTAGTCCACTTTTAGCCCTCTATTCCTTAAAAACTATTAGAGGCCAAGGGGAATGTCTTACTGTTGTAGTTTTGAGATGAGTTTCACAATATCCCAGCTCTCCCTGGGAGCTTCTGAGCCAATATTTGCCTGGTCGTGGATAAGAATGCAAAAGTCAAAACGTTATAGGATAATTCTAGTGGAGATAACACAATCACCGGACATATTCAAGCCATGAACCTCTAAAATGTCGTCCATGGTTAGCTCCGCATATTCTATTAGAAGAGAATGAAGGTTGTCAGACTCAAGAGCGCGCCTTCTTTCAGTGTATATACGGTCCCTTTGGCTGTTCAGCACCTCATCATATTCGAACAATTGCTTTCTGATGTCAAAGAAATAATTTTCAACCTTTCTTTGAGCCTCATCTAATGCCTTGGTGAGCATTTGTGACTCAATTGGTAGGTCTTCCACTCTGAAGGCTCTCATCAGACCCTACACATGCATGGCCATCATCGACTTATAAAGATTAAGGTACCAGGGAGTAAAAGCATATAAGGTCAGAAAAAAGGCCAAGTATAACCTGAATGCGGTCTCCACCAAAAATCCGGAAAATATTATCTTCCAGACTGAGGAAAAAGCGAGAGCTTCCAGGATCCCCCTGTCTACCACTACGCCCCCGAAGCTGGGAAAACAAAAGCAGAATCATTATATTACATCTGTGGCCACTCACTCACCCATGAACATTTATATCCACACACAAAAAAACCTAGATCTAATAAGTTATTTAATACTTTAGGGGTTATGCAGTCATTCTTGCCATTTGATGGCATCCTGTGTGTGCATGGACAATCAAACAGATTTTGGCACCTGGTTGTCTATTCGCCGTGACTCATGGCGCTCAGTGCCCACAACATGAAGTCCACCCGCTAATACAACCTGCAAACAAGAACAAAAATCAGTTGAATGAACTCTTCGTCTAAATATCCAAATTCAAATAAAAATAGAAAATGATGACCTTCTTTCTTTCTTCCTCAGTAAATATTTTATATTCTTCAACTATCGATCTGAATGCATTGCGTAGCTTTGCTATGACTTCATCTCGTACTGGGCCCTGAAATAACTCTCAACAACATTAAGGAAACAATTTCATTAACTAATTATATGTTTCCCCAGCCAAGAAAAGGAAAATGTGGTTAAGGACCTGGGGAGCAAGGGGTGAAAATCCGGATTTAAACCCATGAGAAGCAAAACAAGTTCACGCTATATGTGCTTCAGCTTTGATCTGTGATCTACTAAGACTCAATTAAACTTAAGCGAGTGCAGAGAACTTTCCAAAATTTTCTGTTTTTAGACAACCAAAACTTCTGTTCAGTAGGAATAACCTCACAATTGAGAAATATTAAGAAAGATTATTGGGTTATAAAGTTGAGTGATATGCATATTAAGTGGTTAGTCACTTTATGATGGAACGGGGTTCAATCCTATGTCTCACTTATAAAGAACTGCTCAGAAGGCACTGAGAACTTCTATTGTAATAAATTTCACCTTCTCACATGAATATGACAGTCGCTCTTCTGCTTCAAGCTCTGTAAGTGATCTCTGGCCCCATGTTTTGACGGCCAAATCAACTGCTTCTTCAGCCATTGAAATCTTTTCTTTAGATAACTCACAAGGAAATAAACTCTCATTCACCTGAAAGTACAACAGAATGCAGTATTATTTTATGAAGTACTATGGATGCTGCAAATCTTTCAAAAAGGAAAAAAAATATGGTTGACAGAGAAAACCTTCCAAGACTTTCTCGGTGGTTGTTTCTTCACAGATACAAAGCCTCCTTCAGTTAACTTCACCACCCTATACAATTTCATATTAGAAAATCACATTATGTTATCTTGTAATTCCAAGAAGAACCATCAACAAATGTCCCTCTTGAATATTGGAAACCTTACCTCGGCATCAGCATTTCACGTAGCTTTAATCTGGCCATAAATTCCGCATTGCCCCCTAGAATGATATCTGTACCACGTCCAGCCATGTTTGTGGCAATTGTTACTGCCCCAAGACGGCCACTTTGTGCTACAATTTCAGCTTCTCTCTCTACGTTCTCAGGTTTTGCATTGAGAACCTTCATATGAAAAATATTAGTAATATGTAAGAGTACATCTGCAAATCTGTGATAAGATGATCTTTTCCAGGCAGTTTTACCTCATGGGGAATACCAGCTTCTCTCAATTGTTCAGACAAAGAGTCACTTTGTTCAACACTCGTAGTTCCTACAAGTACAGGCCTACCTGTCTTATGCATTCTTGATATCTCAACTACAACAGCCCTCCACTTCCCAGTAGTAGCCCTAAAGACTACATCAGAATCATCCTGTAACAGTAAAACAGAATGAATTCTAATGGAAAAATACACACAGATATAACCATTAGATGTCATTAGATGAGCCCCAAAATCCTACCTTCCTTATCATGGGCTTGTTTGTAGGCACAATAGTCACTTTAAGCTTATAGATACTCTCAAATTCTGTGCTTTCAGTCGCCGCAGTTCCAGTCATTCCACAAAGTTTTGGGAACTGAATCAAATTCGAGGAATTAATTACACTATTACACTAACAGCAAGCTATAAAGGGTAATGTATCAGGTACTAAAGAAAATAAGCAATTTATATTCTTACCTGGAGAAAGAAGTTCTGGTAACTAATGGATGCCAGGGTAACAGTTTCGTTTTGGATTGGCAAGCCTTCCTTTGCTTCTACTGCCTGGTGGAGTCCATCACTCCATCTCCTACCCTGCCAAAGCTTTTACTCAAAATGCATTCTTTATGGCATGCAAAATAGGTGTTAAAGCCTGTGACCTCAACTTTAAAGTAGGTCACATTTCAAAGCTGGCATGTATACACTAACCTGCATCACCCTACCAGTAAACTCATCCACAATTAAGACCTCCTTCCCACGAACAATATAGTTTACATCTCTAAGAAACAGTTCCTTAGCTTTTACTGCATTTAGGATGTACAGGGCCCATTGCTCCCTAGGATCATACAAGTCCTTTACATCCAAAATTTCTTCTGCATCTTCGTAACCTTGTTCTGTGAGTAAAATAGTTTTCTGCTTCTCATCAACCTGGTCACAAGACCAACAATCAAGACTCTTTTTTGGAAGAGTGGCCCCTTAGTTTTTGAAAATAGTTATCTCTTACTGTGTAATGTATATCTCTTTCAAAAGCTTGAGCAATCTTTGCAGCTTTATAGTACCGATCACTAGGTTTTTCAGCTGGTCCTGAGATAATGAGAGGTGTTCTTGCTTCATCAATGAGAATTGAGTCTACCTCATCAATCACACAGTAATTGAAAGTCCTCAAGACAAGCTCATCTACACTCTGCATTATCCAAAAAAAAGGAACAAATTTTATCATGGTATTCTCATTATCATGCCACTAAAAAGTAAATAGTGTAAAGGACAAAAAAAATCTACAGTAAGAAACCAAAGGCAAAGAAAAAATTACTTTCCGTGGCAAGATTATCTCTCAGAAAGTCGAATCCAAGCTCACTATTTGTGACATATGTTATGTCACATGCATAATTTTCTCTCCTCTGTTCACTCGTCATATTCTCTGGATAAACATGTACAAGTTAAGCTTCATTCTTATAACATCAAAACATGCAAAGAAAAGTACTGATAAAGATAAAAGAATTTTAATAGAAGTAATATATGACTTAAAATTGAATAAATTAAGAAGTAAAGGCACTATGTTTAAATGAAATTTAGCCGCAGACTGAAATGAAGAACGTTGAGTTTCAGCCAACTGTAATTTGGGAATTTTATTAAACAAAAAATATGTAAGTTAAATCTCACAGAACAGCCAATAGTGAGAAAAATTACACTTCTTTGGTTTTTTTTTTGGGGTACATAGATAGCCATATGATAGGCCCCCTGTTGTATTAAAGTACTCGAGGAAAAAGGGGGGTAAGATTAAGACTTAAGGTCTGAGGGGTAAATTAGGAATTGGAGGAAAAAACAAGGAACAGGTTAGTTAGAGTACGGGAAGGCATGGAAAGAATGATGGGGGCATGGCATAGGGGATATATGGGAAAGAAGAGAGAGAGAGAGAGAGAGAGAGAGAGAGAGAGAGAGAAGAGAGTTGTATTGAGCATTCAGTTCAGAGGAGAGAAACGAGCATCTCGAAAGCTCGGTTGTTCTACAATTCAAGGAAATGGGAACTCAATATTATCTTCATAATTCTGTGTGTGCTTATGTAAAAGTTGCAGGGCTTACCGGTACCTATCACCATATTAATGAATATCATTCTTATTATTAACCATGCATTAACCTAATGTGAAAAATAAATATAAGATATCTTTGCCTATTATAACTAAGTCCTCAAGGTTTCCGGCTTAGCGAGAATCAGACAGAAAGAAAAACGAATGTGCATCTGGATCAACAAGAGTCTACTAATGTCCCGTTTGTATTTCATGAAAAGACTTTAGCATGCTAATTTTATGATTTCTGTCCATTTTCTGGAATCTAACCGAGGCTAATTCAAATTCCCACACCAAAAATGTCTCCGAATAAATTAAATGAAAAAGAGACACATATAGATGATTGAACATACGTTGGATTAGGCCAACCTTCAAACCCAGAAACCGTGGAACCTGACCGACCCACTCACAATCCCGGCGAGCAAGATAATCATTAACGGTAACAATATGAACACCTTTGCCACTCAGAGCATTTAAATATGCAGGTAAAATGGCCACAAGTGTCTTTCCTTCTCCTGTCCTCATCTCAGCGATCTCCCCTTTGTGAAGCACAATACCACCTGCACAAAAAACACCACGTAGCTACTTTTCACTAGATGTGAATTATGCAACAGTCGCGCCAAAATCAACTTCAAATGGATTTGAGAAGTTCAATAGCCCCGTTTGAGAACAAGTAAAACTGGAAGGTTTACCTATGAGTTGGACATCAAAAGGGCGAAGACCCAAGACTCTTTTAGAACCCTCCCTTACAACTGCAAATGCTTCCTGCCAATACAGTCCTAATTTTGGTTATCATGAATTGATTGCTCTTCCAAAGAAAGACAATAATTGTTAGCAAATGAAGCTACCAAACAGAACACTAGTAAAATCTTAAAGAGGACATTCCCAAATATAAGGAAATTATAGAAATATTAATAATAACAATAACAACAGTAGTAAAATAATAATACTATTCAGCACATACAGTAATATCTCTCCTATTGAAGCTTGAAAAGATTCCAGAGGAACCATTAGATTGATATGCTAAATAAAGCTTGTAACTATAACCCCTTTTAGTTAAAGGAAGCGGGCACATAACTCAAAAGACGAATACATAAGTTGCCAAAGTCAGTTACCAATTATAAGTATTCGTTATACTGGAAATTTTTTAAAATTAAAACCACTTACTCACTCTTCCTGATCAAAGACTGATACAACCAGAACGAACCGGGGGCACAAAAGCCAAAAGAACGCAGTGAACCCAACAATGTTGATTGTAGAAAAATAATAATTCAATCATACCGGTAAAAGAGAATCGAGGGAGGCACCCTCCCGCGCCTGCTCCCTGAGCATTGTCGTGCGTTCCCTCAATTCTGAATCCGACAACCGTGACATTTCAGCTTCTAATTCATTAGCCAAATTGACTGTATCCGCATATTGTTTCCTTGTCGACTCCCCTGTGTCGCTACCCTTGAAAAAGCCACCGAAAAAACCACCTAAAGATGCATGCGGACGCAAACGTCGAACCATCTGGGAGCGAAATTTGGACGCCCGAGCTCCAAAGTCCGGTACTTGGTTGCTGGAGGTATTACTTTCAGACATCGGGAAGTTGGTGCGAAAGCAACGAAATTTCGAAGAGAACAGGGAAACCGAAGGCGGGTGCTTTACCACAGGAGGTGAAAATGCCTGTGCCGCCATTTTCGTATAATTCAGGAAATGGGTACCTCACCGTAGACTGACTTTTATCCACTATTCAACATCACAGCTAAACATAAGCAAACGACTGTCGATTTCGCGTTTCTGGCCACCTTGGTTTTTTTTTTTTTCTCAGTCTTTTCTGTTTTTGTTTCTTTTTCTGCCTTCCCCTTCCAAGGGCGCATGGATGGAAAGCCAGATGGAAGGAAAGAGATTTACCCAATGAAGATAAGGTTCGACCTGACAGCAGTCCTAGAGAAAGCCACAAATTTGCCATTTTGACCCTCAGGAATTTCATATCAACTGTAACCACCCAAAGCAGGAAACAGTGTACAGAGAACTTGCTGCTCTCTCGAGTTAATTATCTATCAACCGTTAAGTAACCTGTTATTAAAGCGAAAAGAGAAAACAAAACTCCCCATTTATAGTTGTGTTATATATTATAGTTTGGGCTTCCAAGACTTTATTTTCTTATAAAATATTATTTATCTATTCTATGAATAAACTCTAGATTTTCTCTTACCTAGACCACCAACTATGCACCCATCGTAATGATGTAAAACCTCAAAGTAAAATCTGGAAGTACTGATATTATTTTTTTTTAGTCTAACAAGTGGAATCAAAACTAGTTTTTTCACAAATAATGTGATGCAACAACATTCGATGAGATGTCGTAGGCATGTTCTGGCGCCGCATGGCGTCGTACCAAGAGCCCTGCGCTCCTCAGTAGCGCAGGAGTGTTGGCCTTTCTGGGTTGAGCGTTGCAACGCTCGAACCCAACGCAGGGGCACTGATTCTCGCTTATTCAGTGCCTCTACGCTGGATGTGAGCGTTGTAGCGCTGGAGCCATAAAAGTTCAACGCCACGGCAAGTGTTTGGCGCTGTGGGGGCATCGAGAGTCGGGATTCTCATTTAGTACTCTGTTTTTAATATTGTTTTAAGTCGTTTTTGTCTTTTTGCGGGCCCATGCGCCTATTACAGTATCAAATAAATATTGTAAACGGAACTTTTGCTATTTTTCTAAGTTGAATGAAACTTTGAGAGATCTCTCCGGCTCTCGTCCAGGGCATCCTCGTTCTCTTTCCTTCTTCAATCTCTGTCATTCTGGTATCAGAGCCCATCAAATCTGGGCATCCATGGCTGAAGGTGGAGGCAAGCAACCGGTTACCAACAATGATCGTAGGCTAGAAGCTATTTGGGCATCTCATGATAGTCTAGGAAAGAGAATCAACATGCTAACTTCAGAATTCCATCGATTCATAGTTGAGATGCGATGAGAGTTTCAAAATCTTAGGAACAACAACACTCCAACACCGGCAACCACATCAACGACTCTGGCACCCACATCAGCTGTTCGAGCAAGTTCTGTAGTGAATCGTGACCCGAGGTATCCCCAACAGTCAGTTTCATTGGCTCCACCAGAGTTTCTTGAGTCTGATGAACATCTTAATTTTCCTCAGAGGTATTCTCCAATCAATTCTAATTCTGACTTTGAACCGAAAGCAATGAATCATTCACGTCCTAGATATAGAAGAGATGAACGTGGAATGGTGGATTTCAAAGTAAAAATTGATATCCCCTTCTTTGATGGCCATTTACATATTGAAGATTACTTAGATTGGGAGCAATCGGTTGAAACTTTCTTTGAGAACATGGATATCCCACTTGAGAAACAAGTTATATATGTAGCCTGCAAGTTAAAAGGGGGAGCTGGTGCATGGTGGGCTCAACTCCTCCAAACACAGCGTAGGGAGGGCTGTGGTTGTGTTCGAAATTGGTGCTAGATGAAGTAATTGCTTCGAGGGCACTTCTTGCCTTCCGATTATGAGCAAATGTTGTACCTTCAATACCAACATTGTGCTTAAGGTATTCAATCATTTAATGAATATACAGAGGAATTTTCCCGGTTAAGTGCTCGAAACAATCTGAATGAATCTCAAAATCAGATGGTTACTTGATATATTGGGGGTCTTGAGCTCTTATTCAAGAAAATCTAGAATTGTACTCGGTATGGTCTTTCTCTCAAACTGTTAACTTCGCCTACAAGGCTGAATTACAATTTACTCACCACTCCCTCACTCTAGCCACAAGGTGAAACCCAGGATAACCAAATTCATACAATCACCCTTCTAAAGGAGCAACCTCATCCCAATCCTATAAATCGAGCCCCCTTCAATCCTTACCCCATTCCAAACCCTCCACCCCACAAAATCCCAAGATCGATAACAAGAATTCCCCTGCAGACCGAGCAAATCCTTGTTCTAAACCCCTTTGAAGTGTTTTCGATGTTTCCAACTATGACATTAGTCCAATGAGTGCCCCAACCATAAGATACATATTTTGGAGGGAGACCAAGATGATGACTAAGTGGGTGACCCCATAGATGGTGGTGATTTTAATTGAAGACTTACAAAGTGATGAAGGAGAGTACCTAGCTTGTATACTTGAAAAGCTTCTACTTGCACCTTACCAAACCACCAAACCACAATTCACAACGTCATGCTATTTTTCAGATTCGTCACTCTATCAATAGTAAGGTTTGTGATCTCTTAGTCGATAGTGGCTGCACCTAGAATGTTATCTCACGAGCTGTAGTTAGAGCATTGAATTTGAAGACTACAAAGCACCCTAGCTCATACTAAATCAGTTGGGTTCGAAAGGGCATTTATATCTCAGTTACAGAAGTGTGTTGGGTTTCTTTCTCCATTGTCAAAAATTACATTTGCGAAGTTGTGTATGATTTGTTGGACATCGATGTTTGTCACCTTAATTTGGGTCGACCGTGGCAATTTGACTTGAGTGCTTGGTACGATTGTCGGACCAATCCCTATTTGTTTGATTGGAATGGAAAGAAAATGAGGCTTCTACTATCTCTCTCTCTCTCTCTCTATCTATCTACCTATCTATCTATCTATCTATCTTTCTATTTATCTTTCTATCCCTCTCTCTCTCTCTCTCTCATTTGCTCACTCTCTCTGTCTGTCTCATTCTAGTACCAACTCTTTAGACAAATATGCTTTGTTCACAGTATCTGGTTCTTGACTCCTTTCAGCATTTACGAATTCCTCTCAAATGTTTGCTCTATCGGTGGTTGCTCAAAAATCAACCCATGCTCAATATTCCCGTCTCAGTTAAACCTTCTCACCTTCCCCCTATGAGGTCAATTCAACACCAGATTGATCTTATTCCGAGTTTAACTCTTCCCAACTTACCACATTACAAGATGAGTCCTAAGGAGCATAGTATTTTGCAAGATATAGAGGATGAACTATTGGAAAAATAACTCATTCGACAAAGCCTAAGTCCATGTGCTATCCCGGCCTTATTAGCACCCAAAAAGGATGGTAACAGGAGAATGTATGTGGATAGCCACACCATCAATAAAATTACTGTCAAGTACAGGTTTTCTATGCCCTGATTGGATGATATGTTGGACAAACTAGAGGGGTCTACTATTTTTCTCTAAATTGGATCTATGTAGCGGTTATTACCAATTCCGAATTCAGCCCAGAGAAGAATTGAGAACGGCTTTTAGAACTCGTGAGGGTTTATATGAATGACAAGTCATGCCTTTTGGCTTATGTAATACAACAGGCACATTCATACATCTAATGAATGACGTGTTGAAGCCATTTTTGGGCCAATTTTGTGTGTACTTCGATGATATCCTTCTGTTTAGCTCAACATTGGCAAACCGTCTTCAACATCTCAAGTCCATCTTCATTGTCCTCTGTGAGAACAAGTTATATCAATTTAGCTATGTGTGAGTTTGCTGCCCACAATATCAATTTCTTTGGGTTCATTATTAGTGCATCTGGAATTCACGTTGATCCAAAGAAGGTTGAAGCGATACAATCATGGCCGACTCCCACATCTATCACAGAGGTACGTAGTTTCCTTGGACTTGCTGATTTTTATTGCCGATTCATTAAAGGACTTAGTGTGATTATGGCTCCCCTAATGAACTGCGTGAAACTTAAATCTTTCTCATGGGGTGAGGAACAACGGCGTAGCTTTGAAATAATCAAGGAGAGGCTTTGTTCAGCTCCTGTACTTGCTCTTCGAAATTTTGAGAAGCCTTTTCAGGTTGAGACTAATGCATCAACAATTGGAATTGGGGCTGTCCTTAGCCAGGAAGGACGGCCAATTGAATTTTTCAGCGAGAAACTAAGTGAACCCCGCCAATGATGGTCCACTTATGAGCAAGAATTATATGCAGTGGTTCGAGCTCTCAAACAGTGGGAGCACTCTTTGTTGCACCAGGAATTTGTCCTATACAGTGATCATCATTCTCTACAGTTTCTCAACTCCCAAAAGAACTTGAGTCGGATGCATGTGGAGTGGGTTATGTTTTTACAAAAATTCAGTTTCCTTTTCAAGCACAAGGCAAGTTCTCTCAACCAAGTAGCTGATACTCTTAGCCGTCGTGCTAGTTTGCTAGTGGTGGTTCAAAATGAAATTACAAGTCTAGAAACACTTAAAGATCTATATGCCACAGATGAAAATTTCGCAACTAATTGGGCTGTTTGTTAACAACTCTCCCATGAGAGATTTTACTACCCGTCATGGTTTTTTGTTCAATGGAAACCAGCTTTGTATTCCCAACATCTTGGTTCATGAACAATTGATCAAAGATTTGCATCAGGTGGATTAACAACACATACAGGTAGAGATGAGACATTGACATTACTTCAAGCAAGATTTTATTGGCTTAAATTATGTAGGGATGTCACTCGTTTTGTGGAACACTACCCTATTTGTCAAGCTTGCAAGGGAACAACACAACATTCAGGCTT